>CANNZV010003672.1:0-56893 GCA_947561585.1 Caprella mutica
CCATCGCACGTCCTCATGCAATCGCTCGGTTTGTATCCATTCAACCCAATGGTAAAGAAGGTATATCCGAAATTAAAGCCACCTACGGCGGACTCTTTGCTGGCATCGCCTGTATTACCTTATTTCAGCAATCCCAAGACATGTTTCTCTTATTGGGTACTGGCTGGCTATCAGCAGCAGTCGTCCGCCTATTCACCCTATTCCGAGGTGATTACACCCTGAACAATTTAGGCGCGGTGGTGTTTGAACTGCTTATCGGCTTACTGCTAATAAGTGGGCTAATTTTGTAACCGAAGACCTGAGACATCTAACGACAAAGTCTGTGAACTAGGTCACAGAAATAAAAACATTATTACATAACTCAATAGCTTACTGGATTCTGAAAAGTACCTGTTTTATTTCTGTCTTGTTTTATTTGTTTTATTATCCTTACAATTTAGAAATAAGCGCTTTCAAAGATTTCGACGCGAACTCTTTAGGAACAATTCCTTCACAGGTTGTACCCAATAAGTAGGCGCCCTCTATTGCAGAAAGGATAATAGCGGATTTTTCTAGGGCCTCTGCTTCAGTTAAGTCTCTTTCCTCCGACTCGTACAACTGTCGTGCTAGATAATCTTGCTGCTTATGTAAATAGTCTTTGTAAATATCACGAACTTCTTCTTGTCGAACCGCCTCAGAACCTATCAACACCCAAGCTTTTACTGCATCAATATTACTGCCCTCTCCCAACATCAAACGAGAGTCAATAAACGCAGTGATCCTATCCTCTGCTGATTGAGTATTTTTAAGTAAGGCATCAAAACGGTGCTGACCAATCTCCACAATGTACTCAACAGCTGCTAATAAAATTTCGTGCTTATTTTTAAAGTGGTGATGAATTAGCCCAGGTGAAAGCTCTGCTTGTTGAGCAATTTCTCGAATTGTTGCGCCAGAATAGCCTTTTTTCGTCATGACATATAAAAAGGACTGAACGATTTCTTGTCGACGTATCGCTTTATTAGAAGGTCTTGCCATATCTACTCCTAGTTAATAGCTACGAATACTACATTAATAAGCTGGTCATACAACCAATTTATTTGACATACCAAACAACACCCCCTAATATAAGTTTACTGGTCAAGCAACCAATAAACATTGAGGTACAACATATGTCGCATAACATTAACAAAACCAAAGGCAATACAGCAATCTATGCGCTATCTGCGGATCCTATTACCTATGGGCATATAAACATCATTGAACGTGCAGCAAGAAGTTTTGATAATTTAATTGTCGCCATTGGAGTCAACCCAATGAAAAGCTACTTGTTTGATTTAGACACACGTTTAGCACTGGTGAAACAATCCGCATCTCATTTAGAAAATGTCCGAGTAGAATCCTTTCAAGGCTTATTGGTAGACTTTGCCTACGAGCAAAATGCAAACATTATCGTAAAAGGTGTTAGAAATTCGGCCGATTTCGATTATGAAAACGCATTACACCAAGTTGGTGAAAGCCAGCACTTAGGTATAGATACCCACATCTTATTCTCAGAACAAAGATACTCTCACATAAGTTCAAGCCATGTTAAAGGTCTTCAATTTGAACAAGGGCTAATTCATGAGTATGTTCCGATACCCGTAAAAGTAGCTTTAGAAAAAACCATTTCGAATCAAATAATTATTGGTGTAACAGGAAGTATCGCATCCGGGGAAATCAACATTATGTGATGCTCTAGAAAAACATGGGGAAAAAAACAACATATCAATACACAACATTGATCTAGATAAAATAACTCATGATCTTTTGTCTGACAATTCATCTCCTTATGCTAAAAAATTACGCACAGAAATAAGACAAACCTTCGGGGAAGATATTGTCGATAATAATGTCATTTCAAGACCTAAATTAGGGAAAATAGTATTCAATTCGCCCGATAAAATGGAGATGCTAAACAAACTAATGCTACAGCCATTACTATTAACCCTTAGGAAAAAAATATATCGCAAGAAAGGTTTAATATTATTAAACGCTGCGCTAATAGCAGAAGCAAATATGCTAGCGCTGTCAAACAACCGAGTAATCATATTGAACGTTTCAAGCGAGAAACAATTAGCTCGATTAATAGATCGAGGGTACGACAAGCAACACGCTGAACGTCGGATACTAAGCCAACTAGGTAGTAATGAGAAAAGATCTGTTATTGAAAAAAAGCATAACAGAGAGCAATTTTGGGAAATTGTGGAGCATTTCATCTTCTCAAAAATTCGACATACCCAATATAATGAAACATATAGTAGAAGAAGTTGGTGAAATCCCAAAAGGAGTTGAATAGTATGAAAGTAAGCCAATACCTTCAAAAAAAATGGGCTAATTTGATTATTAACTATGACAATGACGCCATGAGTAAAAAGATCTTCAACGAAATTATAAGTGCATATTCTGAACCTCATCGTTTCTATCATACACTCGACCATCTAGAGCACGTCTATAAAGAATTAGAAAGTATGTCTCATGGCGAAACAATTGATGAGGTGACTCAGTGGAGTATATGGTTTCATGATATTATTTACCTAACAAGTAAGTCTAACAATGAAACAAATAGCGCAATTCATGCTACCAAAAGGCTAACTGAACTAGGAGTATCCAACCATAAGGTGGCTCGAGTCTCTAACTATATCGTGGCCACAAAAAACCATACAACTGACGACGACAAGTGCTTACAGTTTTTAGATGCTGACATGGCCGTATTAGCTCTCCCTCGAAAAGAGTACTCCCAATATTTGAATAATATAGAATTGGAATTTAGTAACATTCCCAATTTTTTATATCGCAGGGGGGCGAAAAAAATTCATACGTAAAACACTCGGGAAGTCTGTAATTTTTCACACTCGTGCCTTCTATGAGAAGTATGAATTACTGGCAAGGGAAAATTTAACGTGGGGAATTAGAAGTTCTTAATGGAAAGTAACTTAAAAAGAGTATTTAAACTTAAAAAATAAAATGTGAATTGGTCTAACAGAGAAGGTTGTACAGAAAACTAAGAGTTGGTGCCCGGGGTCGGACTCGAACCGACACGGTGTTGCCACCGAGGGATTTTAAGTCCCTTGCGTCTACCAATTTCGCCACCCGGGCATGATATGAAACTCTGATCGTTGTGCTTTTTTATTTACCAATTATTAGGAAATTGTGATCGGTGTAAATAAAAATGGAGGCGCGACCCGGAGTCGAACCGAGATCGGCGAATTTGCAATCCGCAGCATAGCCATTCTGCCATCGCGCCATGTAGAAACATGTTTTAAAACAATTAAGACATGACAAACATGGAGCGGAAAACGAGATTCGAACTCGCGACCTCAACCTTGGCAAGGTTGCGCTCTACCAACTGAGCTATTTCCGCATTAACCAGTAAAACTAGCTTTACCTACCTGATTGTTTTCACACTTAATTAAGCTCTTTAGTGCTCGACATTCAGGGTGCTTATTTTAGGTTTTAGCGCGAAAGAGTCAAGTGTTTTCTTACAATTCTTTTGATAAGGTTTGAATTGCTTTGCGTCGAGACGATGAGTGCGCTTTGTGATCGCGACTTAAAGCGACTCCAATACGGTTTAAAGCGCGCTTTTTTCAGCGGTTTGGGCAATTCGAGCGTCTCAAAGGGGTGATCTTCCAGACGATCCGCAGACATACTCGCGTGACGACGACTGGAAATGGTTTTCAGCAGCAACTGCTGACGTGCCGTCATCAGGCTTAAGCAGTTGCTGTTTAAGCGCCATACTTTGTAACCTTTGACCTTATCCGACCATTCGCGCCCTTTGCGCATCAACAAGCCCGCTGAGGCACCAATGGCCGTACCCAGCCCCAAGGTCAACCCACCTGACAACAAGTCCACAGTGAAACCCACCGCCCCACCACGCGCCACCGCAGAGCCGACATCCACACCGTATAAGGCCCATGTGTCGGCATCGAACAGATCTTGCGTCCAGCCAGCTTCCGCCAAGTCCAACTCGGTGTACGCCAGCGCGTCGTTTGGAAACTCATAAATGTCGAGCAGCTTGTTAACCATGCGCTGCTCTTCGTCGCGTGCGATGTCTTGAAACTCGCCAATGCGCTGCGTCATTTCATCGTTTTCGACATAGGTTTCTTGCCATGCGGCCAAATCAATCAACGACGTTGCAATGGCCTCACGCGCAAGATTCATGCGCTGCGCCCACTGTTGTGTTTTACGCGCCATAAGCGCATTCAATACGGATTCTTTGTCACTCACCAACAACGACAGTTGCTCAAACAATTTGCGTTCGTGATCTTGATTGAACATCACGGTGTCAAAGTCCGCCACCACGTGCAAATTCACATTGGACAACATGGCTTTCCATTCATCCATGTTGTTGTCTTGTTGGGTGAAATTGAACAAGGGTAAAATGGGCTTGCCGCACAGCGCTAACAGTTGCAGCTCGTCGCGATATTTTCCCAGTACCGATTCTCGCGCATCGATGACGTAAATGCACACATCCGATTGCAGCACTTGACGCAGGACTTTGATTTCTTGATCGAACAATTCATACGAGGCACTGGCGTTCATAAATTCATGAATGGCCTTCACCGAATCGTTGCGCAAGCTGGGCAACAATTCATCGAGTTCGTCCAACACGCCCATGGCGTCTTCCATTCCGGGCGTGTCATAGAAGGTGCAATGTTGCTTGCCGGGCAAGCTCATTTTGATTTCTTCGACATGACGCGTCGTCCCTGCTCGGTTTTCAACCGCGCCGAAGCGTTGTTGACGCAGCAGTGAGCGCAGGAACGATGTTTTACCGGTATTCGTGTGCCCAACTATGGCAATGGCACATCCATGCTCTGACGTCGTGTCACGCTGTTCTGTGACGAGTTTGTTGTCGGTCATGAGCGAGCCTCCTTATCACTGACGGGCGACAACAACGCCTTCAATTCAGCACTGTCTGCTTCCAACATCATCACGTGGTCGTTGTGCACACCAAGGGTGTTCAACGCGCTGTGCCAATCAAAGATACGCTGCGACAATTCATCTTCTGATAATTTGCGTTGCGCGTCTTGCCCTTCAATGAAATTCACAAACAGCTCGGACGAGACCTCGCTCAGCTTCTTTAGATAACGCACCACGCCTCGATCCGGTACGCTGTTGAGCGACAACAGCACACACAACGGTCGAGATGCGTACTCGCCGTGCGACAACGCCGCGACGATGCGTTTTTGTGAGGCGCGATCCACCGCCACCCCCAGCGCAGCCACATTCTGGTTGATGTGCGTCAGGCGCTCCAGCGTCACATCAACGCCCACACACAGTGTGTTCGGCGGAAGCGCATGTGCTGTCAATTTGGGCAATGCACGCTCTGTTGCCACACTCGCTTTGGTGACAGACGCCGCTCCGCGGTCATCTGGATCAATGACATCAATGCTGACCGGTTCAAGCATCAGTGTTTGGTAGAGTTTAGAATACGCCAACTGCTGAACGTTCAACGACAGCGATTGTTGTGCGTATCGCTTGCGCCACATCGCGTAAAGGGTAAACAGCAGTCGAGGCACGATGGCGTAAACGATCATGCTGCCTAAGATGAATTGCGCCCACTTCATGGCCAAACCGCGTGCGGCGTATCGCGCATCGCTTAAATGACTGACCAGCACGTCGGCGTGCAACGGTACATTGAACCCCAGCCAATGCAATGGCGCGCTGAGTGCGTTCGTCAACCCGATGAAAAACTCATTTGGCAGCAGCGTCGACTCCCAGCCGAAATAGTATTGATGCACACTCATGCGCACGATTACACCCAATAGATTGCCAATCAGGAACGCGAGCCACAGCACGTGCACCCATGCACTCAACCACCGAGTCGAAAAATCACCCTGCAAGTACACGCTTTTCCAGCCTTCGACACTGGGGCGTACCTTAGGGGTTTTAGAGGGTCTCCATCGAATGCCTTGCACGCCTCGTGCAATCACATCGGATAAGAACGAGCGATTGATGCGCGGCTTAGCGCACGACACCACACAGAACACCAAGAGGGAAAATACATTGGGCAACAGCAACGCCGACAACAGCACATACACGTTCACACCCGTGTCGTTCTGACGCAACAGCAAGGCTTGTGACAACACATAACCCACGACCGCACTCAGCAACACACACACCATGAGTACGCGTCGCTTTCTGCGCTGCAGTGAGGCTATCTCAGCCTTCAATTGGGGGGCGCTGTCTAGGTGCTGACTGCGTATGAGGAGTTTGTCACTGAAGGTGTGCCCGGTGTCTTTGGCCAAGGCGTTTGCATGCGCCGACACTTGAGGGTGTGTTTGCTCATACACGCGAGTGGCTTCACACAAAATGTGCGCATTCAGGTCATCCGTTAACTGCATACACCGCCCAACGACAAGAAGTTAATCGGACAACAGCAAGTCTTTCGCTGCATACAAATATTTAAACATGGACCACACGGTCAAAATCACCGCCGCATACAACAACACCATGCCTAAGGTGTGAATGTATTCGTACTGATCGTGTGCAAAGAGCAATAACAGGATGGAAATCATCTGCAACGCCGTTTTGACTTTGCCAATGTACGAGACCGCGACACTGGTTCGTTTGCCCAGCTCCGCCATCCACTCGCGCAACGCTGAAATGATGATCTCTCTTGCAATGATGATGACCGCAGGTAAGGTAAACCACCACACATGATGCTGCTCAACCAATAACACCAAGGCCAAGGCCACGGTGAGCTTATCGGCTACGGGATCAAGAAACGCACCTAATGGCGTCGATTGCTCCCAACGTCGCGCCAAATAACCGTCTAACCAGTCTGTGAGGCTCGCGATGGCAAACAAACCGGCGGTCACGTAGTTGACCCACTGAAATGGCATATAAAATACACACATCATCACCAGCATGAGTAACATACGACTGACGGTTAACATATTTGGTATATTCACAAGCACCCTTTTCTAAACGTAATACGCAATAAAATCAATGACGTATGATTTTTACTGCGCTGGAAAATTATTTATCTAGCTTACCATATATTAAAGCAGCTGGTTTTTGATTTACACCCTGTTTTTTTTGATGAGGAGCTCGCAACCAACTCAAGACGCCATGCCTCAGACATCAGAATGGATACGGCTTTAGCTTATAGACAACAGACGTGGTGACATAGTTTCCCGACATGTGATACATACTCGTTGGCTACGCGTCATCGGGCAATGTACCGTCCAGAGTGAGGCGTTTTTTCATTCTGGAAAAAGACTCGGGCGTAATACCCAAATACGAGGCGAGGATTTTTTGAGGCAACGGTTTAATGATCTCGGGCTTAGTCTTGATCAAGGTCATGTAGCGTTCTTCAGGTTTTTCATTAATAAAGGCCTGATAATGCAACAGACTGTCACCGTATACTTTCTGTATTAACACGAGAAACATCTGCATCAATTCGGCACTCTGTTGCAGTTTCGACGTAATCTCTGGATAGTCGAAACACAGCACCTCTGTGGGCATAACCGCTCTCACTGCATGGTTTGACGGTTTCCCCAACAAACACGGCTCCCAACATGCGATGACGTCGTTCGTGTGTCTGAGAATGTACGTTGACTCTTTGCCTTGAGGGGTAATGTAATACCCTCTCAACAAACCCGATACGATAAAAGCCAGTTTAGGATCCGTACTGCCTTGATGATAGAACACCTCATCGGCCGCTAAATGAATGGTCTTGCCCAATGCCAAAAACGGCAATAGCTCATCCACATCAAGCCCTACATCTTTTAAATATGAGTTATATAACTCATCGAGATCAACCATGATTTATTCAGCGCCTTAATTATCTTAAGTTAATGCAGTCTTCATCCTTCCTCCCCTATACTGATTTGGTGTCAATGCCATCGGCGAACGATTTAAGGTACAGTTCCTTGAAGAGAACACTGACCAGATGACGCATGCGTCTTATCAAAAGGGGATTGTGATGACAAAGAAAAATAACATAGAACGCGCGTATTTACACAGTGAATCTAACAAAATAGACATATTAGACCTGCGCATTCATTACCGAACAACCGCTGCGCTGAACGGTTCAACCAACACCATCGTACTGCTTCATGGCTTAAACAGCTCACTGCATACATGGGACGGCTGGCATGACGCATTGTCACAGCACATCAATGTGGTCTCGCTTGATTTACCTGGGTTTGGACTCACCGGTGGATTTACACACAATGATTATTCCACTGAACGTTACATGGCCGTGTTTGATGCGTTCTTGGATGCGCTCTCAATTGAGCAATGCGTAATCGCAGGCAATTCGTTTGGCGGGTTTCTTGCTTGGCAATACGCCACACACAACACTCAGCGAGTGACCAAACTGGTGTTACTCGACTCCTCAGGTTACACACGCAAGACGATGCCGTTCAATTACCATCTCGCGATCTGGCCCATCACACGCGCGTTGACTTACGTAATGTCGCCTAAACCCATGGTCGAACGTTCATTGAAGAAGCTCTATGGCGACACCAGCAAGGTCGACTCGAGATTGGTGGATCACTACCACGGCTTGCTGTGCATGAACGGCAATAGAAAAAGTTTTTCTCAACTCTTACGAGCGCATTTCAATCCCATCATAGATTATTCACAAGCCATCAGTACCGTGTCGCAACCCACCTTGATCTTATGGGGTGAACTCGATTCCGTCGTACCAGTGGATCACGCACACTTGTTTGCCAACGACATTCGCAACTCATCTTTGATTGTCTATCCAGATATTGGACATCTTCCTATGGAAGAAAGCCCACAAAAAACAGCGCACGACGTTGCATTTTTTTTACACAATGAATTACCTAGGAGCACATCATGAACCACTTCGAAGTCATCATCATCGGGTCTGGGTTTGCAGGCATTTGTGCCGCCATCAAATTAAAGAATAAGGGCATTCACAATTTTGTCATACTCGAACGCGAGAACGAAATTGGCGGAACCTGGTGGCGCAACAATTACCCCGGTGCGGCGGTCGATGTCATCTCCACCTTGTATTCGTTTTCATTTGAGCACTACAACTGGTCACGCTTGTATGCGAAACAAGCGGAAATTTTAAGTTACACCAATCACATCATAGACAAACATGGCTTACGTGAGCATGCGCGCGTGCGTGCCGACGTCAGCTTAGCCGAATACGATGAGACGTCTCATGAATGGCAAGTCAGCACGCAATCAGGGGACACGTATAAAGCGCCTATTTTAATCAACGCCATAGGTCATCTTAGCCAACCGTCGATCCCAAACATTCCGGGAAAAGCGTCGTTTAATGGTGAGAGCTTTCACACCTCACGATGGAATCATGAGTTTGATTACACAGGCAAAAAAGTCGGCGTCATCGGCACAGGCGCAAGCGGCATCCAAGTCATCCCACCCCTCAGTGAACAGACGGATGAATTGCATGTATTTCAACGCACCGCTCAATGGATCATGCCTCGACATGACAAAGAAGTCTCCAACTTAACAAAACGACTGCAAGCGTTCCCGTTGTATAACCGTGTGAAACGCGCGCTGACCTACGCCAAATTAGAAACGCGTGTCGTGGCATTTCAATACTTGCCTGTGCTGATTCGTCTCATTGCTGAACGAGAAGCAACGCACCACATGAAAGAACAAATTAAAGACACCAGCTTACTCGCCAAACTTAAGCCGGACTACACCATTGGCTGTAAACGCATTCTGATTTCTGATCAATACTACCCCGCTCTACAACAACCCAACGTGCAGCTTCAAACGCAAGGCATTAAAGAGATCAACGAACGTGGCATTGAATTAACCACAGGGGAACAAATTGATTTAGACATGATTGTCTATGCAACTGGGTTTCATGCGTTCAGCTCGAATGACTGCTTGCCGTTTGACATCATAGGCCCCAAAGGCGTGTCATTAAAAGAGCAATGGGCCAACAAACCGCAAGCGTATGCCGGCGTGTCGGTCGCCGGATTCCCGAATTTATTTAACATCAATGGACCCAACACGGGCATCGGTCACACCTCCGCCATTTTCATGACCGAGTCGCAAGTGAACTACATTATCTCGGCCATTGATCACATGACACAGCACAACCTCGCTGAAGTCTCGATCAAACCAGAGGAAGAAGCGCAGTACAACCAACGCTTACAACGTGCGTTTAAACACAGCGTGTGGTCAACCGGTGGGTGTGAGAGCTGGTATCAAGGCGCGACTGGCGAGAACACCACCATTTTTCCTACCTTTACCTTTTTGTTTTACCGTCGCACTCGAACGTTTACACCCAGTAAACACGTGCTGGTCAACAAAACATAAACAACGAACAAGAGTATATGACATGAGCACACGTGGTATTAGACAATTTAACAACAAGGTCGTTGTGATCACAGGCGCAGGCTCTGGCATTGGCAAAGCCGTCGCGATGGCACTGGCGAAACGCGGCGCAAAACTGGCCTTGAACGATTTCAACGAAGACGCGCTCAATGAGACCATCAGCGATTTAAACAACAGCGGCGACGTCGATGTGATTGGTCGAGCCTTTGATGTATCCCAGTTAGACGAATGGACCGCCTTTCGAGAGCAGGTATTGGCGCATTTTTCACACGTGGATTGTGTGTGGAACAATGCCGGCATTTCCTTGGGAAAAAACACCGTAGAGCACACACCCGACAGTGATTTACAGCACGTATTGGACGTCAACTTTTGGGGCACCGTACACGGCACAAAAGTATTTTTAGCCGATTTAAAAAGCCGTGGGCACGGCACATCCGTGATTGCCACCTCCAGCGTCTGGGGATTAGCAGGTGCTGGATATGTCAGCAGCTATGCCGCAAGTAAGTTTGCCATTCGTGGCCTGTATGAGTCATTGGCATTTGAATTACGTGACACCAATGTCATGGCGCATACGATTTTTCCGGGCGGTGTTAAAACCAACATTGCGCGAACGGCCAAAGGGACGGATCTTGAAACCGCCATGAAATATGAAGAGGTTCAACTAAGATCCACCGCCGAAGACGTTGCAGAAACGTTCATTAAAAAAGTTGAAAAAAACAAGGTGCGTATTTTAGGTGGTTATCGCTGGCGATCACGAGAGTACGCTGCCAGAATTTGGCCGTACCATTTAATGCACCACCTTCAATTGCTGTTTGGTGGTGACATGATCAAAGACGACACCAACGCGCCTTCGTAAATCAATCGTTCTTAAGCGCATCAATCATTCAGTTTCGCGTGAATTAACGCCGCTGTTTTCTGATTGATGCCCTCCACCGCCGTCAGCTCATCGATGCTTGCGGCTTTCACATGTTGCAAGCCGCCAAAGTGTTGCAACAGCTTCTTGCGTCGAATGGGCCCCACACCGGCAATGCCTTCCAAACTTGATCGTTGCGATGCCTTTTTAGCGCGCGTGTGCGCTCGGACGGCAAATCGATGCGACTCATCACGCATGTGTTGAATCAGATGCAACGCCTTTGATCGCATGTCGAGTTGCACCTCTCGACCGTCCACAAAATGCAACAGCTCAAAGCCTGCTTTGCGCGTCGGGCCTTTGGAGACTCCGACCAACAACACGTCTTGAATGTTCAACTCATTAAACACGTCGTTGGCCGCCGACAACTGCCCTTTTCCCCCATCGACAAACACAATGTTCGGAAGCCCTTGGTCTTCTTTGAGTAAGCGCTGATATCGTCGTGTCAGCACTTGACGCATGGCCGCGTAATCGTCACCGGGAGTGATGTCTGTGATTTTAAACTGACGGTAGCGTTTTTTGTCTGGACCCGCCTGTGAAAACACCACACACGAAGCGACCGTTTCTTTGCCCGCGTGATGCTGATGTCAAAACATTCCATCCATTGCGGTAATTCATCCAGATTCAATGTTTGCTGTAAGGACGTGAGTCGATTGCGTGCGTCTTTACGCATCGCTAAGCGCAAGGCCAAATTTTCGTGCGCATTGGTCTCACACAGTGACACCCACTTTGCACGCTGACCGCGCACTTTTGACGACAGTTTGATGCGCTTGTTATGCAGTACAGACAACGCATCCGACAACATGTGAGACGCATCCACCGCGTAATTGCAGATAATTTCACTGGGAACAATTTCAGACTGTGAATAACGCTGCCCAATAAAGTCTTCAAACACCGTTTGAATGTCCAGCTGTGTCTTCACTTTGGATAGTAAGCCTCAGATCCCAGTACACGACCGTCTCTGACAAACAAGCAATGCACACAGTATTTGCCCGCTGACTCCACAATGGCCAAGACATCGACATCGGCATGCAATGCCGTGTGGCTTTGTTTCGATTGAACGTATTGCAAATGCTGAATTTGATCGCGCACCCCAGCAGCGGCTTCAAAGTTTAACGCCTCGGCATGCTGCTCCATATCACTCGCCAGCAAGTTCATAACGTCTTTTGAATTGCCTTTTAAAAAACTGCGCGTGTACTGCTCCGCTTCTTGATAGGTCTCGCCCACATCGAAACAACACGGTGCCAAACATCGTTTGATTTGGTATTGCAAACACGGACGGCTGCGGTTGGAATAAAAGCTGTCTTCGCATTGGCGCAATTTAAAGACCTTTTGCAAAAAGTCCAAGCTCTCTTTAACCGCTTTCGCGTTTGGGTACGGTCCGAAGTACGTTCCTTTTTGTTTTTGCGCACCGCGGTGATACGACAGTCGTGGGTGTTTATGCGCCGACAAGAAAATGTACGGGTACGACTTATCGTCCTTGAACATCACATTGTACGGCGGTTTGAATTGTTTGATTAAGTCTTGCTCAAGAATGAGCGCTTGCGCTTCATTGTCGGTAATGGAAATGACAATGTCATGGATGTGCGACACCAGATGCAGTGTCTTAGTGCTTAAGCCTCGGTTGTTAAAATATGAGCTTAAACGGCGTTTGAGGTTTTTGGCTTTGCCGATGTACAACACGGTATTGTCAGCGGACATCATTTGATATACGCCCGGATACTGACCTACCGTGTCTAAGAATTGATTGGCGTCAAACCCATCATGTGATTGAGCGTCTTCGTCGATACTCTCTGTCATAAATGGATGTGACCCTTAACACGACTGCGGTGTTTACTTCATCACCGCGTTGTCAGATCCCCAGAAGGCTTCCATGCTGACGATTTTATTGTCCTCGTCACAACGGAACACATCAATGATGTCTTGAACCAACACACTACCGCCTAGGTCGACTTCAACCTGAAACGCGAATGCAATGGCGTTGGTGTTATCGGTGACACGCACTTCACCTTGGCGAATGGCCGAGATGTTCGTGCCCACTAATGCAGAATAGAATGTTTTAACGGCGTCAAAGCCTTCTTGCACATCACCGCCCACTGGATCTTCCAAGCGACAGTCTTGTGCGTATAACGACATGATTTTATCCACGTCTTGAGTAGAGACTCCATCTAAATAAGCGTCTACAATTTCGGTTGCGGTTTGTTTCAACATGAATTGATTCCTTTTGTAAATAACTGGTGTTTATAAGCGTCGGGTACGCCGAATAACGAACCGTTTAATTTCCTGTTTGCAGTAACGCACTCAACTGCTGTGCTTGTTCAGCTAATACCTCAGCCGTTTGGGCACGTGCGTTCGAAAAATTCATATCGCCCACGCCATTGATTGGACATAAATGTATGTGCACATGCGGCACTTCAATCCCCACGATGCTCATGCCAATGCGCTTTGCAGGAAACACCGTTTGAACGGCTTTTGCAACGCGCTGAGACACCAACATCAAATGTGAAGCCAATGCACTCGGCAAATCCACCCAATGATTAATTTCTTCACGAGGAATCACCAACACATGACCCGGGTTAATGGGCTCGATGGTCATAATGACAATGCACATATCGTCTTCATACACAAAGTGTCCAGGCAGCTCTTGATTCATTATTTTTGTAAAGATGCTGGGCATTCCGTTTATTCCTTGTCTTATGTCGCTAAATTTTACCGTGTTATGCGGCAATGAACAATTAATTATGTAAGAACATATACATTTGGTAATTTACGTGGAACGAACGTCAGCTCTGGCGTGACAGCAATATCGACAAGATGCGTTTCAGCGCCACTTCGCAGTCTTTTTTTACGTTTATATAACAATTGCTTAGTCACTTTTTGTATTGATTCATTGAGATAAAACAAACGAATCAATAACTCCCAGTCAGACGATGTCAGCTCAGGAAACGCCCCCATTTGATGCAAACACTGTTGCGAAAATTGGCGCAACTCATGAAATACTCGCTCGTATGCCACGTGATTGTCGACGTATCGTGTGATGTGAGAGCGTTCATCGATCCGATCATCCGAGCCTTCACACTCGGTGAACTCATGCCCTACGTGTGAAGAGATACTGCGTAACAACGCTCGCAATAACGACACTCGATAATCGGGGTTTAACACACTCAACGACGGCAAGCTGCGTGAAAATCGCTGCGTCATGGCATCAACCCACGGTGCGCTATCTGGTGCTAACTGGCTGACATACACACAATTATACTCGCCGCTGCGGTTGTTCTTTTTATGCCCCAAAAAAAATGGGCGCATGCCAACATGTTGCCAAAAGGGCAACAACGATTCACGCGCGCCAAAACTGGTACCCCAGTAATCAAATTGCTCCTCCAGCAAACGTGCTCGGACTCGCGCCAATAAATGACTGCCCAAGGCCTGACGCTGCACATCCGGATGCGTCACAATGCGCGTGATGCGTGCACCACTTAGGCGACCTAACGACGCGTCGCCTGTTTCTTGCACGATGTGCTGCGCCAATAAATGCCCTTTCACGCGACGCGTCCCCTGCACCATCGCCTGAGCAATGTCTTCATCAAAGCCGCCTTCTTCTTTCACCAAGGCCAGCGCGAACAGTACGGGGGCGTCTGTCGTATTCGACTGCGTCAAAGGTGCGGACAATAAGGCGTAACAGCGCATGCCTCGATCGTCCAACAACTGCTGTAAATCACGAGGACTGGTGCGGTAGTGCGCGTTTAACATCAGGGCATACACTTGCGACAACAATGCGTCGCTATGCCAATCGAATTGGGTATCTAAACGTTCAAAACACAGAGTGTGCGGTGACACAACGTGTTTCAGCTCGTCTTGAATGGGGGGCAACTCGGCCGCCAAATAACACGCACGCATGATGAACGATTCCAACCCGTCCCCATCCCCCCAGCGTATCGGCTGTTGAATCGACACTTCTTTGAGCTGCGGAAACTGCATGCGTAAGTACGGTAGAAAGCGTTGTTTAAAGCCTTGCCCCGTGCCCTCATAACCAAACACCGTGGTGGCGTACACCACACGATTACAGCGCACGGACAACTCTTTCAAATGCGCCACACTGAGCGTAGCCGCTTCATCAATCATCAGACAATCAATCGATTCGTCTGAGTTCAAGACCTCATCCACCGTCGCAAAACGCACACGCCCTGCTCCGTGCACACAATCACGCCCACAATTTGCATGACCCGACACCTGTGCGATCGCATGAAACACCGCCGACACCTGCTGTGCATGCTGAGCACACACAACCACATTACGCTTGTTCGCTTGCAGCAATTCAAAGGCCGCCATGCCCAATGCCGTGGACTTGCCTCGGCCTCGATTGGCGTAGATGACCACCGGCCGTTTGGCATGGCCTTGAGCGCATCGTTTAATCGATTCCACCACCAGCGCTTGCTCTGGATGATCAATAAACGTGGTTGATTCAGATGAATCGGAGCGCGACGCTCGCTCACTGTCTTGTGAATATCTTGGTATCTGAACTGTGTGCGCTTGACGCTGCCAAATCACATGGGTGGATTCAGATAACATCGTCAACACACGTTGTGCAAACACAGCGTTGAGTTGCGCAGGATCTTGAGGGTATTCGAGTAACTGAGCCGAGGAGTAATGTGGGCGTTCATGCACATCATTCAACGCCTCATTCAACGCAGGCATCAACAGGATCAGCGCCCCACCTGCTGTCACATAACCACAACTCATGCACAGCGTATTGCCATCCAATGAATCATGCGCATCAAGCACCACAGCGTCTGCTTCGACACCCAGTAAACTCGGCAACTGTTGTGCGGACACATGCTGCACATCGCCTTGGTTCTCACTGGCAATCGCCTCTGGTAAGACATCAGACACCCACAATGACGACCATTGACGTGCACGCTGTTGGATCAAAGCCTGTGACCGTGTCCAATCTGCGTCGCCACTGATCACCCACACACACCGCCAGCGCTGTTGTTGCAACGCAGAAAAATACGCATCAGTCGCTGAACGCACAGAATCAGGGTCATTCAAAGAAAGAGAGTCGGGCATTGCGTTCGCACCACCGGTTGTTATGGTTTTGTGATCGTAAGATGATTATGCTGCACAGTATAACAGCCGACAACGCATCGATGTTATCAACAAAAACAGCTGCTTGCGGTTTTTAACCACTCAGAGAATGTATGCTAAGATCAGATTGACCATCGCATGACGTTTTTATTCAACACGAATCAGCGCACAAACTTCAACACATCACTTACATTGATTCACACCACAGTCATGCATCTACCCACATCAACCTAAGGTACCGACACATGCCCTCCATACTCTACAAACTCATCCGTTTTTATTTACCATTTCTCGGCGCAGGCATTTACGTTAAGCGCATCAACCGAACCAAAAACGACTTTCTCATCGGGATGAAATACCGCTTCTACAACAAAAACGCTCATGGCACGCACTTTGGCGGCTCACTGTATTCAATGTGCGACCCTTGGTACATGTTCATCATTGGCGATTATTTAGGCAAAGACTACGTGGTGTGGGACAAAGCCGCGTCCATCACCTTCAAACGCCCTGGCCGCTCGCATGTCAGCGCACGCTTTCACATTCCATTGGACGAGCTGGAAGAAATTAAGCGCACAGTGGATCAACAGCTCACCACCGATTTTGAGTTCACCACAGAGGTAATCGACCGTCACGACGTGGTCATCGCAGAAGTCCACAAGACCATCTACGTCAACACCAAACAGGCGTACAAAGAGCGTTTGGCGCAACGCAAACAACAAGCCGCGGCCAAGTCATCCACCACCGAGACGTCCACATCATGAACGCATTGCTCATCACTCAGCACGAGTCAGTGTGCACACTGACCATCAATCGCCCCGACAAACACAATTGTTTGTCGCCATCCGACATCGCCCACATGATGGACACCCTGCACACGATTGAGCAAGACCCTCTGATTCGTGTGCTCGTCATCACGGGCAGTGGCGACACCACATTTTGTGCGGGCGCATCGTTTGATAGTGTCAAAGACGGCACATTGCGCGGCGACGCGTTTTCGCCACTGGCACAGGCCATTCAGTCGCTCTCCATTCCGAGTGTGTGCTTATTAAACGGCCATGTGTATGGCGGCGGTGTTGAGTTGGCACTGGCGTGTGACTTCCGTCATGGCGTTGACGGCACTCAGTTACGTGTACCCATTGCCAAGTTGGGCTTAAGTTACAGCGAATACGGCTTGATGCTCTATCATGCCAAATTGGGGTTGCCCGCGAGCAAACGCATTCTATTGTGTGCCGACACAGTGGATTTCGATGCACTAAAAGCAATGCAGTTTTTCGATGACGTGAGCATCGATCTAGATACAGCGCGTACGCAGTGCGAACAATTCAGCCAACACCTTAGCCAACTGTCGCCACTGGCGTTAAACACGATGCGTAAGGCCTTGGATGGTTTGTCCATGCAGCGCTTTGATTCAGCGGAATTTGCCATCAATGAGCAAGCGTGTTTTGATTCAGAGGACAAACAAGAAGGGTTTGAGGCGCTGTTAGCGCGCAGAGACGCTCAATTTAAGGGTCGATAAAACAGGTAGCGGATTGGTAACGCCAGCCATCTTAGTAATGCGGAGGGACTTCATGTCCTGCTGCGGGCTGCTCGAGCGATTGCGTTTGCAGATCTTGCATGCGTTGCTCAAGCGTTGAACACATGAGTTCCATGCGTTCTAACAAACGATTCAAAGTCTGTACTTGGGTGTCGAGGGCATCGATGCTGTCGTCTTGAAACGCTAATTTGGACTCAAGCTCTTCGATTCGTTGCAGCAGCTCTGCTGGGGATTGATGTGATGGGTCGGACATAAGCACCTCAGTGTGCGTTAACACGATCATTGGCGCTCAACATAAGACGTCGTCGTGGTAGATAAACTACAGTGTCCACAACCAATACGCTACGCCACCCACAACCGCCAACAGCATGACAACCGCACACGTTGCGTCATATACATCACTGCCGCCAGAAAAAGAGTCATTTTGATTGTGTTCGTTGTTCATCTGCATCAACTTCCATAATAATAGTAAAAATCTGGGCGCGATTGTACGCTGTCTTCACCCACAAAATCAAGACTGGCCACACACTTGCCGTGCATCATCCGATACCTCAGTCGCTTCGCCACATTGCGCTTGCATTAATGAGACTTAACTTAATAGTCATCTCTCAGGGTTCTCATTGAACTGCTTTATGGATTATAATGAGCCCATAATGCATAAGAATTAGTCGATTTACGGCATAAACCATTCATTCAGCGTGATCGATCCGTTCAAGTACCAGCGTCTGATCACGCCACAAACCACAAGAGATTTCCCCATGAAAGTCAACGTCGCCATTTTAGGTTCTGGAAACATCGGCACCGATTTAATGATTAAAATTTTGCGCACTTCAGAGCATTTACACGCGTCTGTCATGGTCGGCATCGATGCTGAATCTGATGGCCTTAAACGTGCTGAACGCATGGGTGTTGCGACGACACATGAAGGCATCGACGGCTTGCTTAGCATGCCTGAATTTGCCGACATCAAAATCGTATTTGACGCCACGTCAGCCTACGCACACAAACACCACAACGACTTACTCACACAACACGGCAAGCAAGTCATTGACTTGACGCCTGCGGCCATTGGCCCCTATGTCATTCCAGTGGTGAATATTGAAGAACATCTGAATGAAAACAACGTCAACATGGTCACCTGCGGTGGCCAAGCCACCATCCCAATGGTCGCAGCCGTAAGCCGTGTTGCACCAGTGCACTACGCCGAAATCATCGCCTCGGTCTCGTCTAAATCCGCAGGACCTGGCACACGTGCCAACATCGATGAATTCACGCAAACCACCGCACAAGCCATTGAAGCCGTCGGCGGCGCTAAATTGGGTAAAGCCATTATCGTCTTAAATCCTGCTGAGCCACCGATGATCATGCGCAACACGGTCTTTACCTTGTCGGACAAAGTCGACGAGCAAGCGATCATTGATTCCGTCAAACAAATGGAAACCGATGTCAGAACATACGTGCCTGGCTACTGTTTAAAGCAAGACGTTCAATTCGAGTACTTCGATGAGAGCAATCCATTGATCATTCCTGGACACGGCACGTTTACCGGCATGCGTTCATCAATTTTCCTTGAAGTGGAAGGTGCGGCACATTACTTGCCATCTTACGCAGGCAACTTAGACATCATGACTTCAGCGGCGCTCGGCACCGCTGAACGAATTGCACAGCTTAAGTACATTAACTAAGCCGCGCGTTGACACATTGACCCCTAATTACAGACCAGCATGAGTGACATTATGACCAGTTCAAACGAGAATAAAATTTACATACAAGATGTGAGCTTACGTGACGGCATGCATGCAATCCGCCACCAATATTCCATCAAAGACGTGCAAGCCATTGCACGTGCTTTAGACGAAGCAAAAGTTGATGCGATTGAAGTCGCTCATGGAGACGGTTTATCGGGCTCCAGCTTCAACTATGGCTTTGGTGCACACACCGATAAAGAGTGGATCGCCGCTGTTGCGGATGTCTTAGACTATTCAAAACTAACCACCCTTATCTTGCCGGGCATCGCCATTAAAGAAGATTTGAAGTGGGCCTGGGACGTAGGCGTTCGCTCTGTGCGCGTTGCAACACATTGCACCGAAGGCGACGTATCTCGCCAGCACATCGAATACGCTCGTGAATTGGGCATGGACACCATTGGCTTTTTAATGATGTCGCACATGGTTGAACCCGAGGCCTTAGCCGAACAAGCCAAACTGATGGAATCCTATGGCGCACAATGTGTGTACGTGGTCGACAGTGGCGGCGCGCTCAACATGCAAGACGTTGCCGCGCGATTCCAAGCGTTTGATAAGGTATTGGACCCGTCAACCGAACGCGGTATCCATGCGCATCACAATTTATCATTGGGTGTGGCCAACTCAATCGTGGCGGTCGAAAACGGCGCCAATCGTGTAGACGCCTCTCTATCAGGCATGGGCGCTGGTGCAGGAAACGCACCGTTGGAAGTCTTTATCGCCGCAGCCGATCGCATGGGCTGGAATCACGGCACGGATCTCTACAAACTCATGGATGCCGCCGATGATTTGGTGCGCCCATTACAAGATCGTCCAGTACGCGTGGATCGTGAAACATTATCACTGGGTTACGCGGGTGTGTACTCAAGTTTCTTACGTCACGCTGAAAGCGCTGCGCAACGCTATCACTTGGAAACACGTGATATCTTAGTTGAGCTGGGTCGTCGCAACATGGTGGGTGGTCAAGAAGACATGATCGTAGACGTGGCCTTAGACATGCTAAAAGCCAACAAAGCGGGCATCAGCATTGAAGCGTACGCCGCCTCAATCGACAAGCGAGATCACAGCTAGTAGCAACGTTCGAGAGACCGCACCGCCCTATCAAGCCAAGACATGTTCTTGGCTTTTTTGTCTCTCTCGTTTGTCCGTCTCGGTTCGGCTTTAAGGTACCGAGAATGCACCGAGCCATCTCGGGCGTCCCCCATCACAATTGACCAAGACCTATGAGCTCAGCAAAAGACATTCAATCCGTGCATTTTCATTGCAATTGTTAACGATAATCGTTATCATTCGCAATGTTAATCCACAGCCACTGGGCACTCCATGTCGACACGTAATACCATCCTTGCATCATTATTGATCATCGCGCTCTGCGCACCCTTTTTATACACACTGAGCACCCCTGCTGCGATTGAAGATCGAAAAATCACCCCTGAGGCCGTCGTAGAGAATCACGTGCGCATGGCGAACGCCTTGTACTCAGCGTCTTTGTCCAAAGCACAGCACCTACTATCACGTGTTGAGACACTCATCGCATTGCCCTCACAAGACAGCTTAGATCAGGCGCGTAAAGCCTATCGTGCGTTGCGTATCCCCTATCAGCAAAGTGAAATCATGCGCTGGGACAGTGACATCACCTCTGGGCGTAAACTCAATCGCAGTGACAGCATTCCAAGCGTTGATGCATGGGAAGGACAAGTCAACGCATGGCCATTAGACGAAGGCTTAATTGATTATGTGGCAGGCGCCCAATCCAATGCAGACCTCAATGTGATTGCATCGGATCGTGAATTGACGAAAGACAGCATCATTGCGTTGAATGGATTGAATAACAATGACGCCAATGTCGCCACGGGGATTCACGCCATTGAATTTCTTCTCTGGGGACAAGATTTAAATGGCACCCAAGCCGGAGCGGGAGCTCGTCCATTCACTGATTACGACCGTAAACGCTGCACAAACACACACTGTGAACGACGCGCTCAATACTTATTGCTCGTGACCCAGCTACTGGTCGACGACCTCACTCGCATGGTCTCCGAATGGGATGAGAGCGCCATGAAGACCCCCGGCACCTTGGCACACAATGTACTGACGCACCCTCACGGGGTGGATTACATCGTCGGAGCGATGCGTTCCATGGCAACCGATGAATTGGCTTCTGCTCGCATGGCATCGGCATTGATGAACAACGATACGGAAGAAGAGCACGACTGTTTCAGTGATTTATCGCATCTGGCCAATTACTACAATTTCATGGGCGTCAAAAATGCATTTTATGGCAGCTACGGAAACGTATCCGGTGTGAGCTTGGCCGATTTACTCAAAAAACACGATCGCACGGTGTTTGAACAATTTGACAACGCACTGACACAGGTTGAACAGAACATGAGTCAGTTATTAGTCGTCGGAGAGCGCAGCACCCTCCCGATTCGCTTTGACCAAGTGATCGGCCAAGCACGCACGGGACGAGAACGTGTCATTGCGCAACGTGCCGTCACGCAGTTAATCGACCTAGGGCAGCACTTTGATCGATTGGCTGAGACATTATCCTTAACGGACTTAGCACTTGGCGGCGACGGCGATTGAATCTCAACACAACCTCCACTTTCATATAGCCACGTCCATGACTCAGAAAATAACACAGACTCTGTGCATCAGCATGCTGTTCATCAGCACCCTCATGACGAGCTGTGCACGTAATGCGCCTGACCCAAATCAACACCTGTCTGCTGGCAGCGCTACCGTACGCGCCAAACACGCCAGTGCGTTCTCTAAACACTCTGCGAATATGAAAGACGCTGAGCGCATCTTGCGGTTTAATTTGGGCAACGATTTTTTTGAACGCGCGTGGGTGTCTCAACGTGCCAGTACACGCTCGCGTGACGGATTGGGCCCGCTGTTCAACAACAATGCTTGTCAAAACTGCCACATCAAAGACGGGCGTGGTCACGCACCCAATGTGTCCGCCACCGATGACGGGCGTGATTTTTCATCCACACTCATTCGCAGCGTGCGCACCGACATCAGCGCGGAAGAACGACAACGCATGCTCAATGGCACACTCGCAAACATAGGACTGAACAGCACTGGAACGCAATTACAACATCGAGCCAACATCGGCACGTTGCCTGAAGTTGATCTGCGTGTCAGCTACAGCACCCTCACCGTCACCTTAGGCGATGGCACGCCCGTTCATTTACGACGACCCACGTGGCATGTCACACACCACACGAAACGTCCTGCATTGGAATCGACGGCAGCGTTGTCGATTCGCGTCGCGCAACCAATGATTGGACTGGGCATGCTCGAAGCCATCAGCGACGACGACATTTTGCGTCATCAAGACATTGCAGACAGCAACCAAGATGGCATTTCAGGTAAAGCCAATCGCGTATGGAATCCACAGACCCAACGCGTCGAATTGGGTCGCTTTGGCTGGAAAGCAGGACAGCCCAATTTACGCCAACAAAATGCGGCCGCGTTTGTCAACGACATGGGGTTAACATCCGCACTTCAGCCACTGGAAAATTGCCAATCTCATCAACTCGATTGCGTAAATCGTCCCAATGGCAACGGAGATCAAAACAGCGATTATCCGTTCGAAGTATCCGATAATATTTTCAATGACATCGAATTTTATGCTCGAAATTTGGGCGTTCCTCAACGACGCAATGCGTATTCAAAAAACGTCATCAAAGGCAAAGCGATGTTTAAAAAAATAGGCTGTGACGGTTGTCATATTGAACGCTTCGACACCACTCACAACGAAACACACCTAGAACAATCTAAGCAAGTCATCTACCCATACTCCGACTTACTACTCCACGACATGGGTGAGGCGTTGGCTGACATCACACTCAACAATACACCGCTGGGAGATGAGACGTTAATCGAGTATCAAGCCTCCGCGCGTGAATGGCGCACACCGCCTCTATGGGGACTGGGCTTAACACTGACGGTCAATCCGAAGGCCACATGGTTGCACGATGGAAGAGCACGAACGATTACCGAAGCCATCTTATGGCATGGCGGTGAAGCCTCTGACAGTCGAGATCAATTCACCCAATTAACGGCCAAGGAACGCCAACAGGTGTTGGGATTTTTAAACGACTTATAGCCTCACACCGCTTGCTAACACACGGTTGATCTCAATTCAGTCGTGTTCGATATTGGAAAATACACGCTGGATCCACTTCACCCGACACCTTGGCTTTAAACGCCCCTTTTGGTGTTACTTCAATCCGCCGAATATTGGCATCGTAGTCTGAGCTTGTCACCACGGTCAGCGTATTGTTCGCATCATCATAAAATTCGACATCGTCGTTTGTGCTGTTGATGTTTGACGTATCAAAGCTAAACGTGAGACCACAGCCTACTGCTCCCGAGTCTGCAAACACAAAAGGCGATGTTCCACTGCTCGCTCCAGTAAACAACTCCAATCGACTGCTTAAGATGTCGTTAATCACCACCGTGTCGGTATCCGAACGCCCAAGTCCAGAATTACTGATGGTGATGTCATAACGTAATTCGGCGCCAGGAATGACTTTTGGGTTGATCGTTCCATTAACTGGGTCTTCAATGACATTGGCGGTTTTTTGAACCGTAAACTTAGGCGCTGGAATAGGGTTTCCGATAGTGTACACGCCGTCGACTGGATCAGTTAGGCTAAAGCTCACTTGAGTGCCACTCACATTAGCCGATTGAAGCACACTGAATGTGGTTCCAGATACAGTCTTATACAGTAATTGAACGGTCTCGCCGTCTGCTAACGAATACCCCATATTCGCAAGATCAAATGTTAACGTGGCGGTACCTGTTGCACTCCCTTGTGTCCGATCTAAAAACCATTGCCGCTGAGACACCGCATAATTTAACTGATCGACAACGGCGGTTGCTGTACCTGTGGACGGAGTTAATGCATCGAGTCCTGCCAACAAATAACCTCCATTGGCATCTGTGACTTGATCAATCGTCAATCCCACTGATGTTCCTGTTATCACTGATCCTGTTGACTCTTTGCCAATGCCACCCACATGATATCGATATCCATGGTCGTCACCGACATAACGATCCCCAGGCAAACTTCCCCCATGACTCGTGATACTCCAGCGGGAGTGTAAATAACTGTTCAAGATTCGACGCTCTGCAATATTCAAGGTTCTTTGATAGAGGATGACTTCACCAAACGTACCTGTAAAAGGTGAGTCGCCATTCCTGAATGCGCCAATTGAAAAAATTGATCCAGAAGTCGGGTTTGGGGAAAATTGACCGTTAAAGCTAGCCTGTTGCATTACAATTGAAGCATTACGAAAAACATATGCTTGATCGTTAGAAGTCTCATCAGCATCATTTGTTGTAGCGTGTGTAGCAAAGAAATTCCATAGTATTTTTGTCTGCGTTTCAATAGATACTAGTTTACTCAAACGTGCATTTGAAGAACCACAACATTGACCACGGTCCCAAAACGTTCTCCCACCATCCTTCCATGGTATATGGACTGAAATACGCATATTATCCACAGCACTCTTGGACCCCAATGCAGTAGAATTTGTTATCTGGTCCGTTGAAGCGACGAAGAAGACATCCACATCTGTTGCTGGTATCGTCCAAATATCATTGGTATCTTGCAACCACTGACCGCCTGAGAATTTAATGCCTTGATTAACACCTGTGCCTTGGATAACAGGCTGTCGAAGCTCTGTTGTGTTACTTACGTGATTCCCCTTGCCACTTTTGTCACGCCATTGAGGTATTTTATCTCCATTCCCTGACGGAAAATCAGTAAACACCGAATTATCGCCATCGATGTCCAAGCCATCATACCAGGCACGCATGTCGGTTTTAATGTCATCTGGGGCAGCGGACAACGCGGATTGTGAACACACAATCAGCGCAACGATTGCAAGCCATTTAGAAACAGTTAACGAATGAACATACATAGTACAGTTATCCTAAACTCATAGCGAAACAGCGGTGAGATAACCTTTATTTGTACGAGTTATTAAATTATCGTAAATAATTAACTATTGTTAATGTAGCATGTGCTCGGTCACTGTGCGGCCGTTAGCTGCCGATAGAGAGAACCTCATTTTATACAAAGGCCCAACAAGAATCAAACGTATGATTTTATTACCAAAAAAACATAATGAATTGATTTGTCTTGGACTTAAAACAATGTAAAAGATTTTCTACAAAGCACAATAATACACACATTGGCGAACGCCATCGTCTCACTCGTCAATAGACACCTATCGCACCTTAAGCGTATAAGACATCGCCAATCGCATATTGGCAAGATCACTTCGCCAGTCGATTAACATCGGTGCGTCAGTAGTCGAAAAAAATCAGGAATGGTGTGGATCAAAAAGAAACAAAAAAGTACACGCTGTGTCTCACGTGTGTCCCGCGTGAACGGATGATGGATGACACAGTTTGCAAAACACAGCGTGTATTAAAATAATAGTATCTACGCAGGAAAAAGCAACACACCCACTAAAAACAATGCCCATTCATATCCAGGGTTTGACGCACTCAACAACGACTGTTCACACGAACGATGCGTACGGGTTATGCGTGGGTAATTCCACATTAAAATCAGCAAAGCTTAATCGTGACTTACTCGAACGGACATGCTCGTCCGTAATCACCGTCTGATGAATGTCATACGCCACATCAGGACGTCCTGACAGGCACGTCGCGTGAAACGCTTGCGTGGTTTCCAGCGTTGTTTCATTGGTTGAAACATACTGTTTAAACGCATGGTCTCCGTGTTTTTTCTTCACCATGGATCGTGCAATGTGTGGAGACAAAATCGAGGCGGTTGCATTATTTCCTCCAAACCCTTTTGAATTAATATGCACGGCGTCCAACTCATTTGGATTAATCTGTCGAGTGGCCAACACAATATCAAGATGACTGTGATCTACGTCGTCTGCAATACTCGATACGCTGAGCGCACCGGGCAATAAACCTTGAGAAAACATGCCCAACGCAATGCTTAATTGTTCACCTGACGAACTGGCGATGGAATGCCCTACATACGACTTCGTCGCAATCACAGGCATGCGTTCAAATCCAAAATCTTGAGCCGCTCGGTTTAATAGTCTGGATTCCGTCACGCGGTTTTGTGGCGTTCCCGCTCCATGTGCCATCACACACGATCTCAGCAATCCAGACTCACCGATGATTGATTGAGTGGATGCAAATGCTTTGTAGAGACTCAAATAATTTCCAACGCCCGGTGACGAAATTGATTTCTTAAACCCATCGGAATTCACAAAGACATCGCCGACAGCTCCGAAGATAGTTGCACCTAACTCTAACGTCAATTTGTCGTCCATTAACACCACATACTGCGCTGACTCTCCAATCACAAATCCACAGTTATCGCCAAAGGGGCGGCATGCACGACGAGGATCCAGTTCGCCTCCATCAAGCTGCCTCAAACCGCTCGACGTCGCCAATGCACTCATGGCAGAAAACCCGTCTATGATTTCAGGCGTAATCGGTGCCTCACTCGCTCCAACCACGGCAATCCGTGCTCGCCCTTCTCGAATGTCGAGCATGCCTTGTCTTAAGTTGTATAAAAATCCGGCGCACGCGCCTTGCATATTGCCAGATGATCCATAATTTCCGAGCACATACGCATTGGAAAAATTCGCAGGCATTTCACCCAATAAAAAAGCAAGATGTTTTGAGGACACGCGTGTATCAAACAAACGTGAGGTCAATAAACCGCCACCGCTCAGTTCATCCAACTGCCCCAGTGCCGATCCAGAGTACACGCTGATCTGATCGATCGGCACCCTGCGCTTCAATGCCTGCCAGTCCAAGCCTAACTGTCCCAATGCATCGGATAGGGCAAACACCGACATCTGAAGACCACGTGGGTGATGCCGACTTGGATACGAACCGGCCAAATCAAAACCGGTTGGCAACTGCGCCGCCACATCAACCCCTAGAGACCGTGTTGCGGGCATCAGCACAGTGTCTGATTCAGAGAGTGTTACTTGAATCTCACCATTCGTCGCAGGACTGACGTGCCAGTGTTTGGGAACCTCTTTGGGCATCGCCTGCTCAGGCAATGTAAACACGATGCGTTTATGCTCGCCCCCATCCATTGTGCTGAGTGATTTGTTGGTATATACACTCTTGCTGTCAAATGCTTCAATGCCTCGAATTAAGGTGCCATTGCGAATCGACGCTCGCACGTCTGGCGCACTCGCGTCTTGCTCACCCAAACCCATAAGCTGAGCCAGACTCTGATACGTTTGATCTCGTTTTCTCTCGTCCACATGATCAATCACCAGCCGCTGATACGCCAGATCATTGGACATTCTTCCAGCTGAGTTAATCCCACCAAATCCAACAATCAACGGTAAGTTTGCCATCGCCCTTTATACTCTATATCGAACATTAATAAAATGAATAAAGCGCCATTATAAGAACGTGCATCTGTTAAAATAACTTTAAAGAGACAATAAATAGTGCAATAAAGACATTTTAGGACACAGACTCATCATGCCAAGCATTCGGCTCATTCACTACCACAACGCACTGCCCTCGAGCATCAGCTTCCCGATGGATATTTTCATGAGCGCCGCAGCCGCACATACGGTGGCATCTCGCACACGCGATCACACACAGCTGGAGGTGATTCATGCCGACACACCCTCGATGATCACGCCCGCTCATTCACTGAACAGCACGCCTCTTGGCGAACAACATACTGGGCCATGCGACTTGATTATTTTGTCGGCCATCTGGCGTAACCCTCTGCCCTTAACCCAACAGGCCGATGCATTGATTGCTTGGCTGATCTCTCAGCACGAACAAGGCGCGTTTATTTGCGCGGTCGGCAGTGCGAGTTTTTTATTGGCCGAAGCGGGTTTATTGACTCATCAAGCGGCCACAACACACTGGTTTTATTTTGATTTATTTCAAATACGCTACCCAACTATAAAACTACAACGCGATCATTTAATCACCCGCAGTGGTCAGATATATTGTGTCGGCAGCATCAATGCCATCGCTGATTTGAGCGTGCACTTTTGCGAACGCTTCTACGGAACACCCATTGCACAGCAAATCGCTGCGCACTTCTCTCCCGAGATACGTCGCTCGATTGACGCTCAAATATACACTGACGCGTCGCCAAGCAACTGCCCAGATGAACGCATCACGCTTTTGAAACACTGGCTCCACGAACGCGGCTCTCAACGTACCAGCCTCCAAGCCATGGCCGATTATGTCGACATTGGCCCGCGACACCTCACGCGACTGTGTAAACACCACACAGGACTGACTCCCATTGCGCTGTATCATACGCTACGCATTGAACAAGCCTGTTCATTATTGAAAGAATCCAACTTACGTATTATTGATATTGCTCAGCAGTGCGGTTATTCTTCAAGCAGTCATTTTGTAAAAACGTTCAAGCACATCATGGGTAAAACCCCAAAACAACACCGACTTCAATTACGTAAGAAATTATTTAAATAAAGCCTGACTCTAATTTCTTCGAATCGAAACACCTACATTGAAATCACATAACGAGTTGTCTAAGGCACTAGTTTTATATAACTTCATATATCTAACAATACAGCAAGGGAATCAAGGAATGATCAAAACTGCAATTAAACTAACATGTATCGGCATAACATGGGCGCTCTCATTCAACGCGGCAGCAGCAGCTCATCAATTCATCAATTCATCAGAGAATATTGAACATTCAGTGGATGCTATCACCTCACATTTAAATTTACCCAGTGATTATGGACTTAAAAAAATCAGAAAAATTTCTGATCCCGCGAAAAATCAACACACTCGTTATCAGCTAACATATAAGAATGTTTCTGTGTTTGGAAAAGAAGTTATTGTTCATGAAAACGCTCAAAATCAGGTTTATTCAATTACCGGTGATATTGCTAGGGGACTTGAACAAGATTTAAGCATTATGAGTTTTCATGGCCTATTAGGAGAACTGTCTATTTTAAAAACAGCATTACAAACTGTTGCTCAAACGTTAAATACTCTTTCAAGTGAATTAATCCCATTAAATAGAAATTCTAAAAAAATAATTTTTATTGACAACACTAAAGCCCATATAGCCTATCTTGTTAACTTCAATTTACAATCAAAAAACATTACAGCTAGACCTCATTTAATTTTAAGCGCACAAACTGGTGCTGTATTAAAACAATGGGATGGACTCACGTATGTAAAGGCAACAGGTCCTGGAGGAAACGAAAAAACAGGACGATATGAATACGGAGTGGACTTTCCTTTTTTAGACGTTAAAAAAAGCGATTTCAATCCGGGGTTTGATTTTTACAATTGTACTTTAGAAAACGCTAACGTAAAGACTATAAACCTTCACACATTCCCTTACATACCTGACCCTCTGGGGGTTGTAGGCACACTGTTTGGTTTTTTAGCACCCAAATCCGCACACAAATTTACGTGCCCACGCAATACGACAAAATCAGTTAACGGCGCGTTCTCCCCGCTTAACGACGCCCATTTTTTTGGTAATTTAGTTTTTAACATGTATAACGATTGGTACAACAGACCGCCATTAAGCTTTCAGTTAAAAATGCGCGTACACTATTCTGTTAACTTTCAAAATGCGTTTTGGGATGGTGAATCAATGACATTTGGTGATGGCGGCTCTACTTTCTATCCGCTGGTCTCTTTAGATATATCCGCACATGAAGTCAGCCATGGTTTTACTGAGCAAAACTCAGGCCTTGTTTACAGCGGGGAGTCAGGGGGAATTAACGAATCGTTTTCTGATATGGCCGGTGAAGCAGCTAAGTTTTATATGTATGGTAAGACCGACTTCGTTGTCGGAGGGGATATTTTTAAAGGCGAAGGAGGTCTGCGCTACTTAGATGATCCTACACGAGATGGCAAGTCCATTGATCATGTCGATAACTTTACAAATTCAGAAAATGTGCATCATAGTAGTGGCATCTACAACAAAGCATTCTATTTGCTAAGCCAGGCATGGGATGTGCGTAAAGCATTCGACGTATTTGTATATGCAAACCTTAATTATTGGACTGCTGATTCCAGCTTTAACCAAGGAGCTTGTGGTGTCGAAGCAGCCGCACAAGACTTAGGCTACCCGGTAAGCGATGTCAGTTCAGCGTTTTCACTGGTTGGCGTTACTTGCTCGTTAACTCGAAGTTTAAATGATTCAACATTGCCAGAACCACTGAGTAATAACAGCCCGAGCGAACAACACACCATCGGAAAATTACTTGAATTTATAAGTGCATTTAAGACATTTTTAGGTGGTCTTATGAGATTTTAAGCAACTTCAATATATTTTTTATATACAGTTAAAACCTTCCTTTTCTGACAGGAAGATACCTCACTGCAATTCCCCCGAAACTAGTAAAAATTTGCATTATGCCTAGTGAGGGGGGTTAAAATCTTATTTACTGTATAGGGTTAGTTAATCACCATAGTCAGATATTCAAGGAGCTAAAGTAATTTAGCTCCTAATAAATTAGCTTTCTCAAAAGAAAATAAGTATGTTTCCCCAACTCTCAAATTTTTCACCTGTTGGCTGTAAATCATCAACGGCCCCAGTTTAACAAGTAACTGATCTTTTTCTTCGGCAATAATAACCGCATGGTCTGAGACAAGGCATTGAACTCCTTCAGGGCAAACCGTAATGTTGCTCACTACTCCACGGATATTATATTCTCCTTGCGCTGGAAGCACAGAAGGAAAAGCAATTTCAGTATAGCTTCCTTCAAATTGGCCAACCGTAGAAGGTAAATTGACACAAGCAGATAAACTGAAAAGGCAGACTAAAATACTTTTTATTCTCATCGTTTTACACCCAACTGACATTCTAATTATTACAACACACCCTAGTTCAAATCGACCCTCAACCGAGTACCAAAACCCCCATTTACGTAAATACTACTATCTTTCATTTAATAGCGCTAATTCCCCCTTTGCGTAAAAGAAATCCATCTCTTTTACTAAGCTCATAACACGTAAAATTTCAACGCATGCAGAGCATAAATATATGCACTGCCATGCCCTAGAATCAACTTCACCGATGCTTCACTAAATTTTCAATCATTATTAACACCTATATTCTTAATACATCCTGTACTTTTATCGGTTTAGCGCAATACCCGGCTGACAGAAACCCTAATTCCCTTACGTTAAACACGCCTCGTAAGCTAGTAGCCGTAAATCAACTCATACGTTTAAAATTATCATTTGAACCTGTACAGTCACTTGATAATCTAAAGAGATGCCAGTATGCTAGGTAAATCCTGCTGTTATTTAATACAATTTTTACAATAAAAAATTAATTCAAATTAAGCGCACATTATGCAAATACCCTATTTCGAAGAAATAAACGATGAATTGGCTTGTGCTGGGCAGCCGAATGCCGCCCAGTTTCAAGAGCTTGCAGACGAAGGCTATGAAGTCATTTTTAACCTAGCAATGGACAACAGCATAGGTTATCTAGAAAACGAGAAGCAACTCGTTGAAAACGCAGGCATGAGATACATCCATTTGCCTGTCAATTGGGGCGAGCCTCAATTATATGACGTGCTTAAATACTTCGCCATGCTGGGTGGCTTACGCGGCAAACGCGTATTGACACACTGTACATTGAACGCAACCTCATCTTGCTTCGTCTACATGTACCGTCGATTCATCCTTAAACATGATGAAAAGCAAGCGCGCCATACCATGACGCGTTACACAAAATTGACACCTGCTTGGATCGACCTGATTGATCAAGCAAGCGCTCTGCACTGACCTAAACGTACCACTCTACCTCTGATGGCACTGCCTTAGTTACACTAAGACAGTGCCGATTTCACGCACCTCTCTTGGCAATCAACACAACACGCTTTCTCAACAACCTCCGCCCAGATACGCCGCGCTCGTTCTTTCTTACTCCGCTTTGATTTATACTACGCCCATGACTCATTCCAATGACTTATCACGTTATGACCAAGAACACATTTGGCACCCTTACACCAGCATGCCCAATGCAGCACCTTCTGTTCTGATCAAATCCGCGCACGCTTGTCGTCTGGTGCTAGACGACGGACGTGAATTGATCGACGGCATGTCGTCTTGGTGGTCAACCATTCATGGATACAGTCACCCCACATTGAACGCTGCGGCAGTGGCGCAGATCGAGCGTATGTCGCACGTGATGTTTGGCGGATTGACCCATGAGCCAGCCATCGACCTCGCCCGTACGCTATGTCAAATCACACCGGATGGCTTAGATTATGTGTTTTTTGCCGATTCAGGCTCTGTGGCCGTTGAAGTCGCCATGAAAATGGCCATTCAGTACTGGTACAACTCCTATGACGCCAAGGAAGGCGGAAAACATCAATTCCTCAGTTTAGCCGGCGGCTATCATGGCGATACGTTTGCAACGATGTCTGTATGCGATCCCGTCACGGGCATGCACCATTTATTCAAACCGCATTTAAAACAGCAGTTATTTGCGCCTCGGCCAAACAGTCGATTTCATAAGCCAGATCCAGCCACATTAGCTCGCGACATTGCCCAAGTACGCAGCATATTAGACTCTTCTCATCACGATATTGCGGCCTTGATCTTGGAGCCCATTGTTCAAGGAGCTGGTGGCATGTACTTTTATCCTGCTGAGTTTTTATCGGCCATGCGTCAGCTGTGCGATGAATTCAACGTACTGCTAATTGCCGACGAAATCGCCACAGGATTTGGTCGCACCGGAAAGCTGTTTGCCTGTGAACACGCCAACATCGCCCCCGACATTATGTGTCTCGGAAAAGCACTTACGGGCGGTTACATGACGCTCGCTGCAACACTGTGCAATGACAGAGTACGCTCAGGCATTGCTGATGGTGAGCATAACGTGTTGATGCACGGCCCAACCTTCATGGCCAACCCCTTGGCATGCGCGGTCGCTAACGCCAGCATCGAACTCCTACTCACAACTGAGTGGCAAGCAAATGTGCAGCGCATCGAAGCACAACTGACCCAACACCTCGCACCCGCATCGGCTTTGAGCTCTGTAGCAGACGTTCGAGTGCTTGGTGCGATTGGCGTCATTGAACTGACACACGCACCCGACCTCATCACCATGCAACCATTGTTTGTGGAACATGGCGTGTGGGTTAGACCCTTTGGCAAGTTGGTGTATATTATGCCCGCATTCATCATGAACGATCTCGACATTGAACACCTGTGTTCTGCGATGATCGACGTCGTGCAACACCTTGAAGCGAATCCACATCGTTAAGTAACTGGCAAAACAATAAGAGGCATGAATACCGCCTATAAAATATCGTTCTTGCCTTGTTAAGCAGGCTCTTTTTGTTAGAATCACGGACATTCATTTATTGCACTCATTCACACAAGGCTATCTTATGACTCTCAAAGCAACGTCGTTTCACCCACCACAACGCATTTTAATGGGCCCTGGCCCGTCGGACATTAATCCTCGTGTCTTAGAAGCGCTTGCACGTCCTACCATAGGCCACCTAGACAGTGAGTTCATTCGCCTGATGGATGAAATTAAGTCCTTACTGCAATACGCCTTTAAGACAGAGAACAAACTGACCTTGCCCATTTCAGCACCTGGTTCTGCTGGCATGGAAGCGTGTTTTGTGAATTTATTGGAGCCTGGCGACAAAGCCATTGTGTGTCAAAACGGTGTGTTTGGCGGACGCATGAAAGAGAACGTTGAACGCTGTGGCGCGACCGCCGTCATGGTCGAAGACGAATGGGGCCACGCAGTCAGCCTCGATAAAGTTGAAGCGGCTTTGAAAGCACACCCTGATGCCAAAGTGCTGGCCTTTGTCCACGCTGAAACATCCACAGGCGCATCATCTGATGCACAAGCACTCTGTAAACTGGCCCAACAACACGACTGCTTAAGCATTGTCGACACAGTGACCTCACTGGGCGGCAGTGAACTGCGCGTCGACGATTGGGGCATTGACGCCGTATACTCTGGCTCGCAAAAATGCTTATCGTGCATTCCGGGCATTTCACCCGTCACGTTCAGTGATAAAGCCGTCGCCGCCATCAACAACCGCACACACAAAGTGCAAAGCTGGTTCTTAGACATGAACTTAGTCATGGGATACTGGGGCGAAGGTGTCAAACGCGCGTATCACCACACCGCACCGGTTAATAGCTTGTATGCACTGCATGAATCACTGGTGATCTTACACGAAGAAGGGCTGGAGCAATCTTGGGAGCGTCATCGCACCAATCATTTGGCATTGGCCGCAGGACTCGAGGCGATGGGCTTAACCTTCATCGTTGATGAAGCGGCACGTTTGCCTCAACTCAACGCGGTAACCATTCCTGAAGGCGTCGACGACGCGCACGTACGCTCTACACTCATGCAACGTCATAACTTAGAAATCGGAGCAGGTCTTGGCGCATTGGGTGGCAAAGTATGGCGCATTGGCCTCATGGGACACGCAAGCAGCCAACAAAACGTGTTGACTCTTCTCGGTGCTTTAGAGTCCGTGTTATTCGAATCCGGTGCAGCACTGGAGTTAGGCACGGCCATTAAAGCCGCCAACGCAATTTACTCTGCGTAAAACACACCCAGCCCTTGGCTGTCTCTAACGTCACCAAGGGCTGAGCACACTGAATAAACACACGCTAAGGGCAGCGCTCAATACTCAGAATGCATTAACTCGCTGTCACTCGAGGCTGTTTTTCGCTATAATACGATGCCATAAATTGATCGATTTCTTAACAAACCTGAATCCACGAAGTGAACTGAGTGGCGATCGTTTGTTACTGCATCACCCGCCATACATTCAACAACGTATGTCATTCATATTTTAACCAACAGGAGATGTCATTGTGCTTGAAGCCTATAGACAACATGTAGCAGAACGTGCCGAAATTGGAACCGTTCCACAACCTCTCAGCGCGCAACAAACAGCTGATTTGGTCGAACTATTAAAAACACCACCCGCAGGTGAAGAAGACTTCATTATCGATTTATTAGAAAATCGAATTCCTGCTGGTGTGGACGATGCCGCGTATATTAAAGCGGGCTTCTTAACAGCCATCACCAAAGGTGAAGCAGAGTCACCATTAATTTCAAAAAAACGTGCTGCTGAATTGCTCGGCACCATGGTGGGTGGCTACAATGTCGCACCACTTATTGAGCTACTCGACGATAGTGAATTGGCGGAAACCGCAGCGGCTGCGTTAAAGAAAACCTTATTAGTATTCGACGCATTTCATGACGTTGAAGAGAAAGCAAAATCAGGCAATGCATTAGCAAAAGACGTGATTCAATCGTGGGCAGACGCAGAATGGTTCACATCGCGTGACGATTTAGCAGAAAAAATCACCGTTAAAGTATTTAAAGTCACCGGTGAAACCAATACCGATGATTTATCACCTGCGCAAGACGCATGGTCACGCCCTGACATTCCATTGCACTCACTTGCGATGTTGAAAAACTCTCGTGACGGCATTACCGCAGACGAAGAAGGCGCTGTTGGCCCAATGAAAGAAATCGACGCCATGAAACAAGGTGAGTTCCCTCTCGCTTATGTCGGTGACGTTGTGGGCACAGGTTCTTCTCGTAAGTCAGCCACCAACTCTGTCCCTATGGCATTTTGGCGACGACATTCCATTCGTACCCAATAAGCGCGACGGCGGTTACTGTTTAGGCGGGAAAATTGCACCGATCTTTTTCAACACCATGGAAGATTCAGGCGCCCTGCCCATTGAATGTGACACCACCAACATGCACATGGGCGACTTGATTGACATCTACCCATTTGCTGGAAAAGTCACCAAGCACAACAGCGACGACGCTTTGTGTGAGTTCGAACACAAATCGGACGTGGTACTTGATGAAGCACGTGCAGGCGGCCGTATTAACTTAATCATTGGACGCGGCTTAACACGTAAAGCCAGAGAGTCTCTTGGTTTGGGCGACTCTGATATATTCAGAAATGCGGTTTCTCCAGAAAACTCATCGAAAGGCTACACCCTAGCGCAAAAAATGGTTGGGCGTGCGTGCGGTGTTGAAGGCGTTCGTGCCGGACAATACTGTGAACCAATTATGACAACCGTGGGTTCTCAAGACACAACGGGGCCAATGACTCGCGACGAACTGAAAGACTTAGCGTGTTTGGGTTTCCAAGCCGACTTAACGCTTCAATCGTTCTGCCATACTGCGGCATACCCTAAGCCAATTGATGTAGACACACACCACACCTTGCCAGACTTTATCCAAAACCGAGGCGGTGTTAGTTTGCGCCCAGGCGACGGTATTATTCACAGCTGGTTGAACAGAATGTTGTTGCCAGACACAGTGGGCACCGGTGGAGATTCTCACACACGTTTCCCAATCGGCATCTCATTCCCAGCAGGATCAGGACTTGTGGCCTTTGCTGCAGCAACAGGCGTTATGCCTTTAGACATGCCAGAGTCTGTCTTGGTACGCTTTAAAGGGTCAATGCAGCCTGGCATCACATTGCGTGATTTAGTGCATGCTATCCCGTTACAGGCCATCAAAGACGGTCACCTAACGGTTGCCAAAGAAGGTAAGAAAAACTTGTTCTCAGGTCGTATTCTCGAAATCGAAGGCTTGGAAGAATTAACGGCTGAGCAAGCGTTTGAATTATCTGACGCGTCCGCCGAGCGTTCTGCAGCAGGTTGTACCATCACATTGAATGAAGACAGTGTTAAAGAATACTTAACCTCAAACATCACCTTGTTGAAATGGATGATCGCCAACGGATACGGAGACGCTCGTACCATCGAACGTCGTGTTGGAAAAATGCAAGAGTGGTTAGATAACCCATCGTTGTTACGCGCAGATGCAGATGCAGAATACGCTCAAATCATCGAAATCAACATGGACGACATCAAAGAGCCTATCGTATGCTGTCCAAACGATCCAGACGATGCAAAAACATTGTCAGATGTAACCGGCGATAAAATCGATGAAGTCTTCATCGGCTCATGTATGACCAACATCGGTCACTTCAGAGCCGCGGGTAAGTTATTGCAAGAAGTTCCTGCAGGCAGCTTAGCCACTCGACTGTGGATTGCACCACCCACCAAAATGGATGAGAAGAAGCTTAAAGATGAAGGGTACTTCAATATTTATGCGCAAGCTGGGGCACGAACGGAAATGCCTGGTTGTTCATTATGCATGGGTAACCAAGCACGAATCGCACCTGGAAGTACTGCAATTTCAACGTCGACAAGAAACTTCCCGAACCGCTTAGGTCAAGACACCAATGTCTACCTAGGTTCAGCCGAACTGTCGTCTGTTGCCGCTATTTTGGGTCGCTTACCAACAGCTGAAGAGTACTTAGAATATGCAGGCAAGCTCGACTCGATGTCTGCCGAGATCTACAAGTACATGAACTTCGATCAAATGGATGAGTATCAAGACATTGCCAATAAAGTAAAAATCCCATTGGTTAATCTTGGTTAATAGCCGACTGGGACTTCAGTCAGCCCACTAAAAAGCCCCCAAACATACGCATGTTTGGGGGCTTTTTTTATCTTTCAATAATTAAACTACGTTCGCGTTCAAGCGTTCAGACTACCAAGAAGGATGTTTAAGAAAAATGAAAATAAGCCCTTAAGAAAATCATTACTTTTTTCTGGCTCATCATCCACATCTGCATCCGAGTCTGCATCCTCTATCACAACATCATCGTTCACCGATGCATTGTCGATATCTACGTCTTTAATTACATTACTTGTGGCACGCTCCTCAGTATGACAATACGGTGGAGACAAACGAAGTTCCTTGTCCTCTGTGTACAAAAACTCTGTCTTCTGAAAATTTTCCATATCACACAATGTTTCAACCACATCGCCCAATTCAGTTTCATGCTGAAACAACACAGCACACTGCCCGTCGATTTTTTGCGCACTGGACAGTGTCATTTCGCCTAACTGGTAATGCAAATACGCCGTCGTTTTTTTAGATTTGCATGACTCAAAATGCGCCTCATCAAAGAAGTCCGACAACAGATGTGTTTCGCCTTCAAGGATAAAGAACTCCTGATCTACCGTAGATTGCTCTGCATAGGCATTCGAAAACATCAAAGAAGCTAACGACACAACACCACAGATTAATAACTTACATTGTTTCAATTTCATTTCCATCACCATCAATTATTAATTTATTCCGCCGGACACGGTTCACCGTCGTGTTTCATACTGTCGTGAGACTCATCCGAAAATGATTCATAAGCGCGTGATAAATAGCTGTCTCCAGAAAATCGACCGCCTTTATAACGCAAACTTTCCCAATCATTCTGTGACTCATTCCAGTCATTTGTATAAGACACACCGTCCACATCGATGGTCGCATTACGATCTAGCTGACCGTCTTTATTGGCATCCACATTAGACGCCGCGTTATTTGCGACAAGCCCTTTGGTTTTCGTTCTCACTTGATACAATGCCAATTCGCTTTCACCTTCCGATTCCACCGCATCAAACCCAGAGACTTCATCAAAAGACGATTCACTGAATCCGTCAACACCCACTCGAGAGAAGTCCATAATGGCTTTAGAGCTTTTAGAGGTAAAGTAACCGTACGGATACAAGTAATTCATCACACTGAAATAATTGGGCGCATAGTTTCTATTACCGTAACCACCGCCATGCGTCAGTCCTAAGTTATGACCAAGCTCATGCATCACCGTGGCAATGTTCGAATTGTTTGACACAAAATCATCAGCGACAATCCCTCGACTCACACCACCAAATGTTCTTTTCGGCAATGACGGCAACGTCACACCATAATGAAATACGCCTTGGCGTCTGACATTAAAGTGTTTCGATTTGATTTTTTCGTCAAAGTGATCCCAAAATTTAACAGACGACTCAATGTAATCATTTTCTAAATCAGTCAGATTAACCACGTTTGATGACAATCGCTCTGTGTGATCAACATACAAACTCACACCGCTTGAGCCATCTAAATTTTTAATCGGTGCGTCGGCAAACGCACGAATTAACATTTGAATATCTGAACTGCTATGAACTCTCTGAACGTGTGCATCTAATTCCAAAAATACATTTTTTCTCAGTGGGTTAGCGCCGTATGCAGGGAGATCCATACCATTTACACCATGAATTTCCGCGGTATCACTTATCCCATCACCATCCGAGTCTGCGTTATATGGGCTTGTGTTATACGCTTCTTCGGCTGCATTACACAATGTGTCATCATCAGAGTCCGAGCTTGAACTAGGACATAAATACACATCACCCAAATACAATTTACCATTCGCGTCGTATCGTGGATAAACGTACTTAACCAAAGTGGTATAACCCAGTTTGATGATTTCGACCTGCAGTGCTTCACTGCCAATGGAAGGAGACAAAGATGCTGTATCAGCTTCTGTAAACACACCCGATTCATTTGTTTTACCGTAAATGGTACGGGGCGAGGAACACACCGAGCCCGTGCACGCGTTACTCACTTTGACAGTTGCGCTTTCCAGTAGTGCTTGAGATTCAGCATGCTTGACTACAAACGAAATACCGACATCGGTCTTCACATTGTCGGGAGCCGTTACCGTGGGAGGATTGGGTGCGGTAATATCCTTGGAACTGGATGAGTCATCGGAGCTAGAATCCGAAGAGGGGCTACACGCCGACAAGATAACAATTGAACAAAAGAACCCTAACTTTAAAACCTTAATCCAAACAAGATTAAAATACTGCATAGAAATAGTTCCTATATTTAATCAAACAAAAGCGTATGACATTGCATACTGTTCTGAATCAAATATAGGAAACTATGACGCGTTTACAATTTTTTAAGGTAAATAATTTACATGTCAACCTTTAGTTAACCATTGCTTGACAGCGTGGAGACATGTACTAGACTTTGTATTAATAGCTTTCAAAGAAAAGACTTCATAGCAAGGAAACAACAGTAAGACAACGAAACCCTCGACGTTATGCTGGGTTTGGAACTTCAACATACTCAGCATTAACATCGAAATTCATTTCAATATCCTCAGCCAACGCCTGGACTCCATAACGCTCGGTCGCATGATGCCCTGCTGCAAAATAATGCATGTTATTTTCTCGCGCAAAGTGAACCGTCGACTCTGAAATTTCACCGCTGATGAACACATCCGCACCCTTTTTCATGGCCACATCAATATAGGATTGAGCAGCCCCTGTGCACCATGCAATTTTTTTAATGCATCCGTTTCCCGAGTCAATCCACAGCGGTGTTCGAACCAATTCAAATTCTATTTTTTTATTCAAATCAGATGCGCTCATGTCGTGTGGCGCATCGCATGTAAACACTAAATCTGAATCTGGCGAGACATTGTTAAAGCCAAGACGCTTTGCAAGCTGAGCATTATTGCCCAGCTCAGGATGAGCGTCTAAAGGCAAGTGATACGCTATTAAATTAATATTGTGCTCAAGCAACAACGACAATCGTGTTTTTTTCATACCCACAACACACGGATCGTCTTTATTCCAAAAAATACCGTGATGCACAATGATCGCCTGCGCCTTTCTCTCAATCGCTTCACGAATCAGCGCTTCAGATGCAGTTACCCCGACAACAATGGTATGAATGCGTTCAGCGCCTTCAACTTGCAAGCCATTGGGGCAATAATCTGAAAATCCATCGGCCGCTAATCGTGTATCACAAAAAGAAACCAGTTCTCGGGCCGTTATCATGCTGTCACTCCTATCGCGCTACGATTCAAGTATTGTATTTAAAGCCGCTAACAATTGTTGGTTTTCACGTTCACTGCCTACCGTAATCCGTAAACACTGATCCAGCAAGGGATGACTTCCATGCAAACACTTAATCAATACCTTCGCTTGTTTCAATGCCTCGTGAACTGCGCTTGCCTCCACACCATGGCAACGCAAGGTAATAAAGTTAGCATCGCTCGTAAAACAAGAGAACGCGTCAAACGCATTCAGCGCCTTGAATAAAGACGTTCTCTGAGCCACCAAGGTCGCAGCTTGCTCATCCAAAACAGAAAAATTATCGAGTGCAAACTCAACACTGAGCTGAGTGAGCGCATTGATGTTGTACGGCAGTCTCAATTTATCCAATTCGTGCAAACAAGCTGAATCACCCAACATGAAACCCAGCCTCAATCCAGCCAAACCCACTTTTGAAAACGTTCGCATCACCAGCACGTGTGAATAGCGCTCTAACCAATGCAATTGATCGCTGTCTGTGAATGCGGTGTACGCTTCATCTAACACCACCAAACCTTCACTGGCCTCTATAATTTTCCTGAGGTATGTGTCTGAATACACCGTTCCGGTTGGGTTATTGGGCGTCGCCAAAAAGATTAACGCCGGCTGCTCGGATTGAATGGTGGTTAACATCGCATCCAGATCAAGCGAGAAGTCATCATTCAAAGGCACGTCGACAAACGGCACGCCCAAATAATCCGAAATCACTTTGTACATGACAAAGCTAGGAGATGGTGCCATAACCGCTTTGTTCGAGGAGATCACGGCCATGATCAGCAATTGAATTAACTCATCAGACCCATTACCAAACATCACATCAACGCCATCTGGCACTTGATATTTTTCGAGTAACCGACGTTTAATGCCTTGCGCACTTGGATCGGGGTAACGATTGATGTGCGCAGACTTGAGCGTTGATAGCCACTCATCTGTCATAGCATCATCCCATGTATATGGGTTCTCCATCGCATCCAGCTTTAACATTCCGGCAGAGTCCGCCACACGATATGCCTTCATCGCCAAGACAGTTGGAGAGAACAGCTGCGTTAATCTATTTGAAATATCTGACATACAAGTCGCCTATTGATCGGTGCCAATACTAAAATACATAGGGTAATCGTTCACGATTCAGACGAAGCACCCTTTAAACGATACTCAGCTGAGCGTGCGTGTGCCGTCAAGGATTCACCACGGGCTAGCACCGAAGCCACCTGAGCCAGCTCATCTGCACCCTGCTCTGAACAATGAATAATGGAGCTTCTTTTTTGGAAATCATACACCCCTAAAGGCGATGAAAAACGCGCAGTGCCAGAGGTTGGTAAGACATGGTTTGGTCCTGCGCAATAATCACCAAATGCCTCGGGCGTATACCGACCCATGAAAATAGCACCTGCATGCTTGATGCTTGGCAATACCGACTCAGGATGATCAATCGACAGTTCAAGGTGTTCTGGTGCAATTTGGTTGCTCACTGCAATCGCTTCGTCCATGTTATCAACCAGAATCAACGCACCTCGATCCGCCAAGGAGGTACGAATAATGGATTCACGCTCCATCGTTGGCAATAAGCGCTCAATGGACGCTTCCACCTGCGTTAAAAATGTCTGATCATCACTGATTAAAATGGCTTGGGCTTGTTCATCGTGCTCCGCTTGCGAAAACAAATCCATCGCAATCCAGTCGGCCGGTGTCTTACCATCACAAATGATTAGGATTTCGGACGGGCCTGCAATCATATCGATGCCCACAACGCCAAATACTTCGCGTTTCGCGGCCGCCACATACACGTTGCCTGGCCCAACGATTTTATCTACTTTAGCAATGCGTTGCGTTCCATAGGCAAGCGCTGCGACCGCTTGCGCACCACCCACCAAGTACACATCATCTACGCCAGAGATTGCGGCAGCGGCCAACACCATGTCATTCACCTCACCGTTCATCGCAGGTGACACCATGGTAATTTGCTCAACCCCAGCCACTTTCGCTGGGATGACATTCATTAACACCGATGACGGATACGCCGCTTTACCACCAGGAACATACACCCCCACGCGATCTAACGGAGTGACTTGTTGACCTAAGCGAGTCCCGTTCGCCTCTTCGTATTGCCAGCTTGCTTGAACTTGTTTCTGATGAAAGGTACGGATGCGTTCAGCAGCCGTTTCGAGACTCTGGCGCTGCTCAGGAGAAATAGCCTGTAATGCAGTATCCATACGCGCTTGGCTAACATGTATCGTGTCTGAGGACGCGGCGTCAAATCGATCGAATTGCTGTGTGTAGGATAGTAAGGCGGGGTCACCGTTCAGACGAACGTCTTTCAAAATGTCTTTTACGGTTTGCTGAACGGCATCGTCACTGTCTTCGTTCCAGCTGACTAACTCCGTCAAACGCGATGCAAAGTCCGCTTCGTGTGTTGCCAAACGATTGATTAATTGGGTCATAGGCACTCTTGATCAAATCAGTGTAAGTTTAAATCACGACTTATAATGCATTACGCCAAGGCAGTTTCGAATGCAGAGACCAGAGGTTTAATAAGCGTGTGCTTTAATTTATAGGACGATGGATTGGCCACCAATCGTGAACTCACTTCCGCAATCAGTTCTTTTGCCACCAAACCATTCGCTTTTAAGGTATTGCCTGTATCAACAATGTCGACAATTTCATCGGCTAAGCCCATGATCGGAGCCAACTCCATCGCACCATAAAGGTGAATAACGTCCGCTTGAACACCCTGCTTAGCATAATAGGCTTGCGCCACGTTCACAAACTTGGTCGCCACACGGATGCGAGCGCTGTCAGTCGTATCCACATCGGGTAAACCGGCCGTCATGAGTTGACAGCCCGCAATGCCCAAGTCCAACAGTTCATACATTTCTTCGCCGCCATACTCCATGAGCATGTCTTTGCCTGCGATGCCCAAATCAGCAACGCCTCGACGAACATACGTCGTGACATCTGATCCACGCAAAATCAGTAAGCGTACGCCTTTTTGATTGGTGTCAAAGATTAACTTACGACTGGACGCAATGTCTTCAAGCGGTTTAATACCCGCGGCTTTAAGCAGCGGCAGCGTTTCTTTTAAGATTCGCCCTTTGGTCAAAGCGATGGTTAACGTTGAACTCATGTCATCACTCAGTAATGCGCTTTAGATTGGCGCCTAATTGATTCAGCTTTTCTTCGATTCGTTCATAGCCACGGTCCATATGATGGATTCCGCTCATGTGTGTTTCACCTTCTGCCATTAATGCGCAAATGATCAAACTCGCTGAAGCTCTCAAATCGGTCGCTTCAACCGGTGCTGAGTTTTAAATATTCCTGACCTTGAATAATGGCTGTGTTGCCTTCAATTTTAATTTTAGCGCCCATGCGCTTCATAGCGGGCACATGCATTAAACGGTTTTCAAATACGTCCTCTACAATCATACCCCGCCCTTCGGCAACGGTGTTCAATGCAGTGAACTGAGATTGCATGTCCGTTGGAAATGCAGGATACGGTGCGGTTTTAATATCAACTGCTTTGGGGCGTTTCCCTTGCATATCCAAGGTAATTGAATCGTCGGTCGAGGTGATGTCTGCGCCCGCGTCACGTAACTTTTGTAATACAGCGTCCAAGATATCTGTGCGAGTCTTATTCACGGTAATGCGGCCGCGTGTTGCCGCTGCAGCCACCAAAAATGTCCCTGCTTCAATTCGATCCGACATCACGGAATAGTCACAACCGCCTAACGATTTCACCCCGTTAATCACAAGATTGGCCGTACCAATACCTGAAATATCAGCGCCCATTGCATTTAAGAAGTTCGCCAAATCATCCACTTCAGGCTCTTTCGCTGCATTTTCAATCACGGTTTGCCCTTCAGCAAGTACCGCAGCCGTCAAAATATTTCTGTTCCACCCACTGTGACCGTCTCCAGTACAATGGTAGTGCCTTTTAAGCCATTGTCGGCATAGGCATGAATATACCCATCGTCAATTTCAATGCGTGCGCCTAAGGCTTCAAAGCCTTTCAAATGCAAATCGACTGGTCGACTGCCAATGGCGCAACCGCCAGGGAATGCAACGTGTGCTTCACCAAATCGAGCCAACAGTGGGCCTAATGCAAGCACGGAGGCGCGCATGGTTCTCACCAATTCGTACGGCGCTTCCAATGAGTCAATCTTCGACGAATCAAGCGCAACGCGTTCGGAATTCGCGTCCACCTGACATCCCATACCACGCAAAATATCCAGCATCGTCGAAATGTCTTCTAACTGAGGTACATTGCTCAATGTCACAGGCTTTTCGGCCAACAAGCAGCCTGCCAAAATAGGCAAACACGCATTTTTTGAGCCTGAAATATCCACACTCCCATTAATGGTCGAGCGCCCGGTGATAACTACTTTCTGCATTTCAACTACCTAACTCTGTTAACTAACATAAAATATTCAGCTGCATTACGCTTGCTGTGTTTGATATTCTTCTGGTGTGAACGTTCTCATATTCACGGCGTGAAGATCGCCACTGACAATGTGCTCATTCAAGGCCGCATACACCAACTGTTGGCGTTTGACTCGGTTTAGCCCGTCAAACACATCACCTACCAGAATCATGTTCACATGCCCACCATCGCTGGTGACACTGATTTCACAGTGCTCAAATGCCTGCTGTAAAATACGTTCGACGTCGTTTGCTTCCATATCGTGCTCATGATCGTTAGGTTAAAAGGTTGCCATCAAGTGGTAGAGATTTTAGAGAAATTAACGTCAAAAGGCGAGAATAAAAACGCGGATCTAAGTTAAATCTGTAAAATCAAACCTCCCAGCATAAAAAAAACCGCCTAATAGGCGGTTTTTTTTATGCTGTATCAATATACGTTAGTGCATGTGACTATGTTTTAGAGCCGATTTTCCAAGTATCGATGACCTTATCCACGTTGTTGTTGTGCTTTTTCATCGCTTGATTGAACTGGTTGCGTAACGCTTTCGTCACGTCAGCTCCAACAATGCGAATGTTTGATACTTTCCAAGTACTGCCCGAACGCATCATCTTGTAGTCCACTTTATATTCCTTAGACTTCACATAGAATACTTGACTCACCACCACAGGTTGCCCTGCTTTTGCTTTGGCTTGATTGGACGCCGACAAAGGGAGTATTTTGTATTTTTGACCGCTGTAACCCAACAACATGGTGCCGTATGTAGAGAACAACTGAGTTTTGAATTTACGCTTGAAACGATCCACACGCTGGTTCGTCGCTTTCTTTTTCGCCGCATCCATTCCAGTGGTGCTGGCATGTGAACCCATCACTTTACGAACAAATGAGTCGATGTTGATCAATTTGGATAATTGACGGTCCAGTTTTTGATAGTAGGCAGACGGATTATTTTTAAACGTCGCTTTACTCGCTTGAATAATGCCAATCGTCTCTTTCGTGCTTTGCTCAACAACTTTAACAGGGTCAGACGATGCCATAACCGAGGTGCTTAACCCAACGCACAGGAATGCGCCAATCATTAACTGAGTAAAATGCTTCATTGTGTATTTCAACATACTGTTGACTCCTAAATTTCACAGACTGTTTGTCTCGTTCTTATAGAATGTAGAGCACTATTATCCTCTGAAGTTCCACCGAATTCAATTTATTTTGAATCCAATGCTCACCCAGAAATGTCTTTATATTACTTAGTCTTAAGTGCCTTTTCAGCCAACAGCACCAAGACAATCACAGGGATCCCCATCAGCGTCGTCAACATGAAAAAGCTTTCATACCCAAATTGATCGACAATGGTGCCCGAATACCCACCAAACAGCTTAGGTAACAAGGTCATTAATGAGCTGAAAATGGCATACTGAGTGGCCGTGAACGACACATTCACCAAACTTGATAAAAAGGCCACAAAGGCCGCTGTTGCAATACCTGCAGACAAATTATCCGCTGATATCACCAAGTACAGCATGGTCAAGTCTTGCCCCATATTGGCCAACAAAATGAACAATATGTTGGTCAAAGCAGACAGGATCGCCCCCCAGAGCAATACACGCATCACACCAAACCGGATCGATAGATGACCGCCTAAGAAGCCGCCCAGAATGGTCATGACCACGCCGAAGGTTTTCACCACACCGGCAATCGTCGTCTTATCAAAGCCTAAATCTTGGTAAAATACGTTAGCGATCACACCCAGAACGATGTCCGAAATGCGGTAAAAACCAATTAATGCCAGCAACAAAAAGGCAATGGACACACCGTATCGTTCAAAAAACTCTTTAACGGGTGCCACATAAGACCCGTAGACCATGTCACGATTCACCGCACCGCTCAACAACATCAAACGACCTGCATAGCCAACCAGCAAGAACGTCATCAACATTTTCATCACACCCAATGAAAACGACATCAAGGGTGTACTGGTCAATCCAAGATACGACTGAGCCATAGGGAAAAACTGGTTCAGCTGAGTGAAACTCAAAATAAACACGCTGACCAATACCAAAAACAAGCCCGTAAAACGTAAATAGTCTTGTGAACTGTATTGCGTATTTGGCACAGCCGCACTTGAGCGTGGTTCAGAAATGCACAAGGTGCAGATCACACCAGTGAACATACAGGCCGCCATGATCAAATAACTTTTTTGCCATGCAAGATAATTATACTGTTCTGCAGTACTGCCCAATTTTTCGGCTAAATAAATTGCGCCTGCGCCTGCCACTATCATACCCAAGCGATAACCCGCAATGTAAGTCGCCGACATCAACGCCTGTAAGTCAACGGGTGCCGCTTCAATCCGATACGCATCCAACACCACATCTTGCGTGGCTGATGAAAACCCCAAGGCAACCGCACCAATGGCCGTGTACACCAATATGTTTCCGCCTTGGGCGGGATCTACCATGGCCATGCCAATGATGGCGGCAATCACTGCCATCTGAGACAACAACAACCACCCTCGTCGTCGCCCGAGTAATTTCGATAAAAACGGCAATGGCATACGATCCACCAAAGGCGCCCAGATAAATTTAAATGAATAGCCCAACGCCGCCCAACTAAAATAAGTCACAGTCGATCGAGATACGCCTGCTTCCCTCAGCCATAAAGAGAGTGATGAGAAAATAAGTAGAATCGGCAAACCCGCTGCAAATCCAAAAAACAGCATGTTAATGACAGGCGGCTTAAAATAAATACCCAAACCACGATAGTCAGGGTTTGTTGAAGCGGGAGAAGAGGATGAATTCATAAAAAGGGTTCTTATCAGGCGAGTCGAATGGTTAATATGTTATGCTTATCGTATCGTGCATAGTGACTGTTCAGTGTCAGTAAGAGATGATTCACTCAAGCAGCCTATTATACCCATCATACGCCATTTACTCACAATTATTAAGTGGGCTCTTTTTCCCGTTATGAACAGTCAAACTCAACACACATGAACATTTTAGACGTCAAACAGTTAACGAAACAATTTGGCCAGTTCACTGCGGTGAATGACATTTCGTTTTCAATCCCTCAAGGCGTGTGCTTTGGTTTGCTCGGACCCAACGGGGCAGGAAAAACCACTACCATTGAAATCATCGAAGGCATCATACCGCCCAGTTCTGGCGAAATACGATTCAATGGCGCACCCATCACGCGCGACTTCAATCAACACGCAGGCATTCAATTTCAACAAACCTCACTGCCGGATTACCTCACCACCTTGGAAATCTTAGATTTATTCGGCAGCTTTTATCCAACACCGCTAAGCACCGATGAACTGGTCACTCTGTGCGATTTGGGTGAATTTACCCACACCTATGCCACGCGACTATCTGGCGGACAACGTCAACGCCTGTTGCTGGCGCTCGCGCTCATTAATGACCCAAGCATCATTTTTTTGGATGAACCAACCACGGGGCTTGACCCTCAATCTCGACGTCGTTTTTGGCAACTGATCAATCGCGTAAAAGAGCAAGGGAAAACGATCCTCTTAACCACCCACTATATGGAAGAAGCCTCCTTTTTGTGTGACGAACTGATCATCATGGATCACGGTCGCATCATCGCTCAAGGCGCACCCGACCAATTACTGCTCGAACATTTTGACAGCAGTTACATCAGCTTAAATTACTCATCAGGCATCACACGAGACATCGTGGCGAACTCCAGCATCGACCCTGAGTCCGTGACATGGTTAGAAGAAAAATGTTTAATTTTCAGCGCCCACATACATGACACCATCCACACGCTCATTCAACTCAACATCCAACTGGACGACATGCAAATACAACACGCCAGTTTGGAGGATTTGTTTCTAAAACTCACCGGCCACTCACTGAGGGAATAACCCCATCTCATGAAATCATTCGTCGCCCTTTTCATTGCCCGTAACAAAGAGTTTTATCGCGACAAAGGCTCGCTCGCATGGGCCATTTTATTCCCCATCATGGCCATCATTGGCTGTATGCTCGTGTTCTCCTCAGAACAAGAGACTCTGTTTAATGTCGGATACTCCAACACACCGAAGGCTCACACGTCCCACTCCTCGAACAACCATTCATTGAGACCGTGTATTACACTGACACAAACAAAGCCTTACAGCGCGTCAAACAACATCAACTGCATGCCTTTGTAGACACAACCGAGCGCACCATCTGGATCAATGCACACGCCAGCCAAGGCGAGGTCATTAAGCAACTTGCAAGCAATCAAATGCCCTCATTTTCAGTCAAAGAAACCACGGGCAAAGCCATACGCTACATCGATTGGGTATTGCCTGGCATTCTCGGCATGAACATCATGTTTGGCGCTCTGTTTGGCGTAGGCTATGTCATCGTGCGGTACCGAAAAAACGGCGTGTTAAAACGCCTCAATGCAACGCCTGTATCAGCGGTTCAGTTTTTAAGCGCACAGATTGTCTCTCGATTGATTATAATTCTCACTGCCAACATCGCCATCTTTATCGCAGCCATCGTCTTCCTCGATTTAACTATGATTGGCAGCTATCTGAGTTTATTGATTGTCTCCATATTAGGAGGCTGCGCCTTGATCAGCATTGGCTTGATCATTTCATCTCGTACCGAGAGCGAAGAGCTGGCTGGAGGCTTATTGAATTTACTCACATGGCCAATGATGTTTTTATCCGGCGTATGGTTTTCCTTAGACACGGCACCTGCTTGGTTACAAACGTTAACCGATGTATTTCCACTCACGCATTTGATCAACGCCAGCCGAGACATTATGCTAAATGGGGCCACGCTGTTCGACGTTCGATACGAATGCTTGATGCTCAGCGCCATGTCTGTGGTATTTTTGACCATCGGAGCCTACTTATTCCGCTGGAATCAATGAGATCTTGATGGACGACATCTTCATGAATCAACCACCCGATATAGCCTCCCGTAGACACCCCATCTTGATATTAGGGGCTGGCGCAATCGGCTGTTTGTGGAGTCGCGCACTGCATCAACACACCATAGAGCATGCGTTCATTCTCAAGCCCGAGCATGCAGCATCACCGTCCAACGTGCACGTTCACTTCACCTCGTTCATCGACACCACCCTGGACCTCAACTACTCGGTATCGGCGCTCACCGCTCAAGATCTAACCTCATCGTGTGACACGCTGTTGGTGACCACCAAAGCCAATGACACGCTCTCCGCATTAGACAGCATGCAGCACGCCATTGATGGTGACACCTGCATCGTGCTCTTCCAAAATGGTATGGGCATTCAAGATGAAGTATGTAAACGTTTTCCTGGCAATGACATCGTATGTGCCGTGACCACCGAAGGCGCTTTTTGCACACAACCATTTCACGTATGCCATTCAGGCCAAGGGCAGACTGAGTTTGGCTTTATTCAAACGGTGTCACAGCAACCGTTTGACACTCTGGTCGCTCGTCTAAAAAGCGCCTACATGTCTCACACAATCACAGACAACATCACAGACAGCCTTTGGAAGAAACTGTGCATCAATGCAGGCATCAATGCATACACAGTCATTTACGATTGTAAAAACGGTGAATTACTGAACAAACAAGACGCCATGCGACGCATTAGGACATGCTGTGACGAACTGAATCAGCTGGGCAAGCAATTAAATCTTAAACCCCATGACACACATCATAATGTGCTCAAGGTACTCCACAACACCAAAGAAAATCATTCGTCCATGCATCAAGATGTGAGTAAACAACGCCTCACAGAAATAGAGTTCATCAACGGATATGTGATGCGATTAGCACAGCAGCATGGCCTACCATGCGAGGAAAACAGCGCGGTGTATCATGAAATAAAAGCGATAGAATCTCGATTTGATACTAAATAAAAATCAAGAACACGCCTGTTAGAATTAAGAACAAAATCAATAAGTATTCAAACGCTTTGCGCAGTGTGGTTAATTCCAACAACACCTGCTGATAGAACTCCGTCCGATGAGCTGAATCTGTGAGATCATACGCTTGGAATTCAGGTATTGATTTTAACAAGCCAGAAAACGTCGCATGATCATTCAACATCGATCGCATATCCCACGTCGTCGATCGGAATCCATTAAACCATTGTTTAACGCCCGACAGTTTTTTATCTGAGATCAGATTAAACACAAAGCAAATCAGTGTGACAGGAATCACTTCTATGAACTCGATCACTTGCTTTACCAGTGACTGGACTCGAGCGGGCAGTTCAGGGGTCTCTTTGCTCGATAAAATGTGCAGCATGCGGTACGCCACTGGAACAAATAAACCACCAATCACATACCAAAAAAACACACAGGAAATTGACTCAATCCCTTTGTACATGAATCCTGAGCGTGCCGCCAAATGCACATCAATATCGTTTTCGACAGCAACGGGATCATCGTATACCAAGTCTAAATATTCTTTGCCGCGCCCTTCTTTCCATTGAGCCGTATACGTTTCAAACTGTTCTATTAAACTGCCTCGACCTAAACTGAACGCGATGATCACCAACGACAACAGCAGATAAGGAATCCCAAACATTCGATGCTCGATCAAGGGGATAATACCAGCGGTTAACACAAACACTGGCGCGAGTAACAGCAAGAGAAACACAACCGGATGATGCGCCCATTTCAATGACTGGATCATTGACTTTAATGACAGCACAATCGAGTCCGACTGGCTTTTTTTCAACCAATCAGGGCGAAAAAAGTACACGCCCAATATTATCAAAACAACAAACAACTTCATGATCAATCCCTGTGCATTAAGTGATACGGTGCAATGACAACAATCGCCAATACTAAGCGATTTGTTTCCTAAAGTATGACCAATCAAACGCCATGCCAGGGTCCGTTTTACGCCCTGGTGCAATGTCGTTATGCCCGACTACGCTGTCCAGCTTAATGGGATACGTTTTTAAAAGCAATCGCGCAACATGGATCACACTTTGATACTGTCGGAACGTATATGGGATGTCATCCATGCCCTCCATTTCAATGCCGACACTGAAATCATTCCAAGCATCTCGTTGCACACCGTCCACCTCAAACGATGACACACCCGCGTGCCATGCGCGTTCATGAAACGGTACAAACTGATGAATGTCGCCGTTGCGACGAATAAACAAGTGGGCCGACACCTCAACACCATCTAAATCGGCCAGGCCATCGTCTTGTGTCACATCAAGACACCCCAAAAAGAGGTCGCTGACACAGGACCCCTGAAATACGCCTGCAGGCAAACTGATGTTGTGAATGACCAATGCTTCCACCGCACACCCTTCTGGACGCTCATTATAAAATGGCGAGGTGTGTTGGCACACAGAGACACAAGCGTCGGTGCTCGACACCAGCCGTCCATCTCGAATACTCAAACCCGATTCAATCATTCCAGAGCCCTTTCCACCAATCTGACGAAGGGCGTGTCGATTTTTTAGGCAATTTAAACGATTGCCCTGTTTTTTCCATACGAGATGTCACATCCTCGTAAGACCATTGAGTTAAGCCAACTAAGCGTTGTGCTTCTTTCTCAAATCGCTTTGGGAGATTAGAAAAATACTGTTCTGATCGACTGCAACTTGACGCGCCTTTCCATGGGTGTCGCATCACATAACGCCCTTGGTAATTTGTTTTATTCGTCGTGGTTTGAAACATCAAGTCTTCAGGGAAGTGTTTTGCATCGTAACGTACATGTAAGCGAGTCACGTAGACATTGGCCGCCAAAGAAGGACGCATGCGTCTTCGCAGCATCACATCTGAAGCAGGTGATTGATTCAACCAAAACACACCCAATTCTTTCAACTGATCGTGGCTGAGCGGGTCCGCGGCACACGGATCACAGGCGTTCATATTCCATGCATACTCAAGGAAAATGGCTTTTCGTTTCTCTTTCTCAACCTGTACGTTAAACATATCTTTGTAAAACTGATCAAAGTCTTTCTTGATAAACACAGGCAAATCCATATTGGATGGAATCTTGACCGTTCTGTAATTGGTGCTTTCAACACGCCCTTTCTTCGTCAAGGCAAACACAAACATGTCTTGAGACCCTTTCGAGTTCACCGTACCCAGTCGGATAGGCAACATGAATTTCTCACTTTCAAAGGCCACTTGTATTGGACGTAAGAACTTTAAGCCCAATTTTTCTTGTTCTTTTAAATTCACTTTAGCAACAAAGAACTTCATTCCTTGCTTTTATAATAACTGTTCAACACCTTGCGTGCTTTCTCAGGTACTTTATACCCCTGTTGATCCAACCATGTTTGTAACCCTTTGCTTTCGTTGGCCGACAAGATCAAGATATCGTATTCACCTACGGTAAACTCTTCCTCGATGCGAACACCGTGTGCTTTAGCACTCGATTGAGCAACCATATCGGCACTCATAGATTCCATCATAACGGCACTTCTGGCCATTTTACGCATCTGTGGTCGACACGGGTCAGGGTCATGATACTCGACCAATCGAGGCGCGGTGTACGCATCAAGATGATCCACCAACGCATTATTGGTAATATGCACCTGGCCTTTTTTAAGCACCGTTGGAACAGGCACCACCATGGCAAACTCTTTCGCATCACCTTGATAATCACTGGCCATGGTGACCACCGTTTTATGTTCGTCTCTTACAATCACCACTTTAGACGCTTCATTAAACAATTCAGTACCAGCCTTAGCCACATAGAAACCACAAAATGCATGTGCTTGTGTTGTACACACCAACGCAGTCACTATCGCATACCCAAAGCTACGAACCACGCGCCGTCCTAATTGATTTAACTGGTTGATCATAATCATGTTCCTATTGATATTTAATAACGATTCTTATCCGTTCATTTTGTAATTACGTATTCCATTGATAGGCACGTTCAACAAACAACCTATTTAATAACGGCACACACATGCACGCCAACACAAGCGCAAATAACATGCCCTGTGGCACAAAGAAATAATACTGTAAAACGAATCCAATTACAGCCAAAGCCGCTGCGTAAATGATACGTGCAAGCCCATGATTCGGACTGGTACGTGGGTCAGTAATCATGAAAAATGCAAACAACAACAACGCACCATTGTTCAGTTGATGACGCATCAGTTCGAACGGATCACCCAGATACCAAGACCTCAATGACAGCAACAACACAAATGTGAGCAAGAAGACCACAGCAACATCAACTCGCGTCGCGCGCAGACTCACCAAAAACCCTAAGCCAATAAACAACAACGACAACCACGCATTGTGCCCCCACTGTCCAGGCGATATCCATCCACCCAAAAATGCTGCACTGACCACAATGGCGAAATTGGCAGGATTAAACACATGCTGCCCGTTGACCTTGATGATAAATTTACTCGCAATCGCCACACACGATGCACACACAGCAATCGGAATAGAGGGCGCTCTGAGTAACAAGCTTAACGACAGACTGGTGATCAGTGCGCTTTTCCAATTCCAGGCACGTGAGCACATCACATCAAGCAGCCCCTGAATCAATAAGGCGCTGACAATAAACGCAAGCGCTTGAGAGAGTTCGATGTCAAGAAACGTTGACCACAGACCCATGCACAAAAAACCACCTAAAAATACAATTTGATAATGGCGTGGATCCGTTAAGACGGGCGTTTGCATAAGGGTTGTTACCTGCACAATGTCACTGCGTTCTATATTTATCTTATATGGGTTAACGAATTAGAGTACGGCAAAGCGCCCCAGTCTTGGATCAAATTTGATATACTTTATCTTAGCAATGCCTGTATCAACATCGTTTAACATGAAATAAGACCTTATTATGACCTTTCAAGTTCCCCAAGAGTGGCAATTAGACATTTCAAATTCTGTTCGAGCTGCGTTATCAGAAGACATCAAAGACGGCGACATCACAGCTGAGCTCATTCCTGAGACAGAAACCATGCGTGCTAAGGTCATTACACGCGAAGACGCCATACTCTGCGGGCAGGCATGGGTCATTGAAACGTTTAAGCAGGTGGATCCCAGTGTCACCATTGAATGGTTTGCAAACGATGGCGACCACGTCTCAGCTGATCAGACACTGTATACCTTATCGGGCAACGCTCGCAGTTTATTAACGGGTGAACGCACAGCGCTCAATTTTTTACAGCTGTTATCGGGCACGTCGACCATTTCGAAACAATACGCAGACGCCATTGCACACACCAAAACTCAAGTACTCGATACTCGAAAAACCATCCCCGGGTTACGCACCGCGCAGAAATATGCGGTTTTATGTGGCGCCTGCAGCAACCATCGAATTGGTTTATACGATGCTTTTTTAATTAAAGAAAATCACATTGCGGCATGTGGCTCTATTGCCAACGCCGTTGCTACGGCCAACAAAAACCACCCAGGTAAGCCGGTAGAAGTTGAAACCGAAAACTTAAATGAAGTACAACAGGCGCTCGATGCCGGTGCCGACCGCATCATGTTAGATGAGTTTTCATTAGAGGATATGCGCACAGCCGTCGAGTTATGCGGTGAACAATGTGACTTAGAAGCATCCGGAAATGTCACGCTGGAAAGCATTGCGTCCATCGCAGAAACCGGCGTCGATTACATTTCCAGCGGGTCGTTAACCAAACATTGCCGTGCAATTGACCTGTCAATGCGCTTCATCGACTGATACATTACTGCGGTGATTAAGACGTAAATTGAGTGTGTGAAAACCCTCTGTACTGCATGAATTTATGGCGTTTCACCTCATCCTTCCAAGACTCCGCCTGTGTTGCGCCGTATTTTTTTAAATACACCGCTTCCGCCAGATCAGACCAATGCTGCTCATTGCGCTCATAGGCCGACAACGCTTCGACAATCAATGCAACGCCTAGGCCTTTTTGTTTCAACTCCTGCTGAATTCGTCGGGGTCCATAGCCTCTATTTGCACGAGAGCGCACCCACATCTCAGCGAAGCGTTCTTCGCTCTGCCAATCGTTGCATTGGAGATCCACAATGACGTCATTGATCGCATCCACATGATAGTATTCGCTAAGTTTATCGAGCAATTCCAATGCAGAATATTCTCGTCTGGCCAACATTTTAATGGCCGCCTTACGAATGGCTTTCTGACACCGATACGTACTCGACTCACATGGAGAAGGCCGATCATCTCGCTTCACATAGCGTCGTT
>CANNZV010003673.1:0-56883 GCA_947561585.1 Caprella mutica
ACTACTGTTAGATCGCCATCAATAAAACTATAGGGCAATACCACCCATAAATTTTGTCTCCACAAGATCTAAAATATTCGGGTTATCTGAAGCAAGACGTATCTGAGAACTGGTAACGCCTTTATCTACCAATAAATTAGCCGAACACTTTCTGCCCTAGCTAAACCCAAGTCATCTGCATTACAATTATTTGTTCTGAATTTTGGGTATAAGCCAGTTAATAACAGAATTCTAGTCTTGATTAGCAGATAAATGATTGGCTAAAGATTGGAAAAGTCATGTTTAAAGAATCCGAAATAGGAGATTCATACATACAATTAGATAAATCAAATAGTAGATTGTCGTATAATGATGTATTGAAATTTTTATCCGTATCCGAAATAGAGATAGATCTAAGTGGTTCTTTTGTCTCTGTTACTGGTGGAACAACGGTGGTGCTAGCTGTTGTAGCTGGTCCGCAATTACAATATGTATTGTGGCAGTAGTTCATTGAAAGTAACCAGCCAAGTAATAATGCAAGGAATAGCCAAGTAATGGGTTTCATTGTTATGTATTCGTTGTGTAAAACTACTCTTCAGAATGAAGAGGAATAAAAGTACGATTTTATATTTTTTAGAATAAAATGCTTCGTTTACTTCTGCCAAAAGGCTAAATAAAATAAAGAATGCAATATATTAAAAATAAATCTAAAGTTAAGGGTTAAAGCCTAATGACTAACGAATATGATTTGATACCTACTCGTTGACTCTATGAAGGGCCTTACCTGAAATTGGAATATAGAATCTGAATTTATCTGATAATTTCTAGGGGCAATTACGCTAATCAACAGACTTATTCGGCTAACTAAAATCAAATAAATGATTTTTTTAATGCGTGTACAAAATGCTAAATGAGCTTTTTATCACTTAGTTGTTTCGTATACCTAGAATACTTTGTAAAGACAAGAAAATACATCTGTCAATTTAGACGTGTTTATTTTTTTTTCGTTACAATAAATCTTTTTTTAAGTAATAAAAAATTAAAATGTAACCTAGGAATAAAAAAGTAATAGAAGTTGTTTTTTATTCCTTAGGAACGAGGAGATAATAAATTCAGGTTCTTGGGTAGGTTATTTTTTTTCTTAGTTTTCTATTGAAAGAGGGAGTATTGTTGATACTATGACTGATTTCAAGAGGAAAAATAAGGAAAAAAAGAAACAGCCAAGAATCTGAATTTATTGTTTCGTCGTCCTTAATAGCGACAAAAGAAACGGACCAGATGTGGAAGTTATCTTTTGTTACTACTTAATAAAACATGTCCCAAAAGTATATTTATTTTCGATTTTTTGAGTGATTTATTAGAAAGGGTAAATGTTGAGGCGTGAATATAAAAACATTTTTTACATTGTGCTAGAAAATGTTTTAATTTTTTAGCGAAAAACCAAATTTATAGCGAATTAAGGGACTTAAGTACTTAGGTTTTATTCAAAAATACTAATTAACCAGACAAAGCCATGCCAACTATCGTCGATCTAACGAAGCCTATACAATACAACGCCAATGATCCTTGGTTTATGAAGGTAAAGATTAAACATAAACCCCATCGAAAAGCAAAATGGTTGCTCCGTTTTCTGGGATTACCGTTTAATTTATTCCCGAATAATTTTATTGGTTGGGCAGATGATACGATCCAAAAAATGGGTGTCCAGTTCCATCAACACATATTGATGCGCCCTTGGCATTATACACCAACCGTAAATGGAGAACGAGCAAAAACAATTGACGAAATTCCTTTGATTGGTGCTATGGAGATGGTATTGTGATAAACATGACACATAAAGCAGATTTTGATCCTATTACTGTTGCGGATTTACAAACAGACTGTAGATAAAAACAACATAGAATTGATGCCAGGGCAGATTGTCTTTATTCGCACAGATAGAGATCAGTTTATGGGACAAAAAGATTTTCCAGAACGGGGAACAGGAATGAGTGCAGCGGCGACTCATTGGCTAATAGATCAAGGAATCAAAGTCATGGGGATTGATCAATGGGGCTGGGACTTGCCGTTATCTTACCAAATTGCACAAGCCAAAAAAACTGGGGATAAGTCTATTTTTTGGGCGGCACATTTAGTAGGTCAAGAAAGGAAGATTGTCATATAGAACAATTGACCAATCTGAAAGCCTTACCACCTAGTGGTTTCAAAATAGCTGTTTTTCCGCTTAAAATTGTTGGAGGGTCTGCTGCGCCTGCGCGAGTTGTAGCTATTTTTGAATGATATAAAGGAGTATAATTATGTTATTGCACAGAGATTTCATAGAGTTGCACAGAGGGATATGGCTATGTTATTTCACAGAGTTGCACAGAGTATTGTGTATGGTAACTCTGTGAATCTCTGTGTAACTCTGTGGAATAACTACAACCAATCACCCCACCAACCAATCTCCCAAAACCTGACCAGCATTAAAAACGAAATGGGCAAATATGGGTACCCACAAACTACGCGTCCAAACCAATAAATAGCCCAAGGCTGCTCCTAAAATACCCTTGGTAAAATCCCTCAAATTGTAGATGAATAGCACTAAATAGAAGTGCTGTAATCCAAATAGCTGGCATGAGAAGGTATAGCCGCAGCTAGTTTTTGCTGAATAATGCCTCTGAAAATTAATTCTTCTCCTATTGCAGGTAATACACCGATGACCAAGATATTTACCACTAACTCATAAGGATGGCTGATGGCTAATAAACTTTCCATCACATTTTGTATGAGAGATTCTTGCTGACTAGCCAAGAAGGAAGAGGGATTTGTTTGTTGAGCCAATAGACCCCTTGTGCGACAGGAAATAAGATAAGCATCAAGCCTGCTCCCAAAAGCAAATCTTTGAGGCGAGGCACGTTTTTTAACAACAAGGCTTTGCTCCAATTGGTTTGGTGTATGATCCACATAAATAGCAGCGCAGGCACTATAAAAGTCATCAAATGACTGATACCTAAGCTGATACGGGTAAAATTCTTTTCTGATACGGGACTTTCTGGTAACAATCCGCTAATAACAATATTGTACTCCATACCCCAGGCTAGCCCCAATAGATGAACTAAGCCCCCGCCTAGACCTGCGCAAATAATGATCCAAAAATAGCAATAGTGCCAATAGCATGATAGGTGGATGGGGAGGAGTAGGTGTAGAAGCTAGCTTATGATCCATTTTATATTATTTATTTTTGCCGTTTGAAATTTGGTCAGCCTGCAATGACCTAATGACCAATGACGTAATGACTGATTAAACTCAATAATAAATGACAAGACTAAGCGTAAATATCAACAAAGTTGCCTTAATAAGAAACTCGAGAGGCGCCAATTTTCCAGATTTGGTAAAAGTGGCTAAAGATTTTGAATCGTTTGGGGCGCAAGGCATCACGATTCATCCAAGGCCAGACCAGCACCATGCGACCTATGCGGATGTACCAGCCTTGAAGAAAGTGGTGAAGACAGAATTCAATGTTGAAGGAAACCCCATCCCTAAATTCTTAAAAATTGTGTTGCAGCATCGACCGGACCAATGCACTTTAGTGCCAGATGATCCTGATGCCTTAACTTCTGATGCAGGTTGGGACACGGTTAAGCACCGCTCTTTTTTGAAGGAGGTGATTGCGGAACTCAAAGAAGCAGGCATCAGAACTTCTATATTTATAGACCCAGTAGAAGCAATGATTGAAGGAGCGAAAGAAGTAGGAACAAATAGGATTGAATTTTTATACAGGTCCTAATGCAGATAATTATAAGAAAGCAAAGAGAAGAGCGGTAACGCCCTTTACTAAATGCGCAAAATTAGCCAACCAATTAGGCATTGGTATAAATGCGGGGCATGATTTAAACTTGGAAAACCTTTCTTACTTCTTGAAGAATGTAGATCAAGTGTTGGAAGTATCTATAGGGCATGCTTTAATTACAGATGCTCTGTATTATGGAATGGAAGAGACGGTTCGAAGATATTTGTCTGCCTGTAACCAGTAGGTCTTACTTGCTCCTTAAATGGCGATGAATAAATGCTTTTGGAAGGTCGTTGCTGACAATAGAATGACACTTAACATAATCTTCAGGCGAATTTTCGCTTAATCGTAGTGTTAAAATTTTAAGGAACACTTTTTTTTTCTTTTTAAGCGAAAAAAATACGGAGAATTATATTTAAAGATATGTCGATAAAATATTGTTCTGGAAAATATGGAATTAATATGTTTTTAAAGTTTATGTTTTGATTTGTGGGTAATAAAAAGAATTATATTCTTTTTAACCATAAAGACGCTTGATGAATAAAATATATCCATTAGAGGCGAGGCAGCATTTTTTACTTAAAATCAGTTCCTATAGATAGTTCTCGTTAATAAAAAGTTAATATTCTATTATAAGATTTAAGATTTCTTTTACTAGCTTTGGGCTTTAATTGAGCTTTGAGCTTTAATCATTTTATAAATAAAATCGGATTCGTATGAAAAAACTTTCACTAGTTTTGGGAATGTTTTTATTCCTGTGCGGTTCCATTATGGCCCAACGGTCCATAAGTGGAACGGTGACGGATGACTCGGGTGAGCCTTTAATAGGTGCCAGTTTGTTGGTTGAAGGTAGTACTACTGGTACTGTTACTGACATAGATGGTAGCTATTCTTTGGACGTTCCAGAGGGCGAGCAGACACTTGTTGTATCTTATACAGGTTATGCTACTAAAGAAGTGACAACATCAGCTTCTAACATCCTTGACATTGTCCTTTCGGAAGGACTTGAATTAACCGAAGTCGTTGTAACCGGCTTGGGTATCAAAAGAGAAAAGAAAGCCTTGGGCTATGGTGTCTCTACAATTGGAGAAGATGCTATCTCAGGCAAGCAAGAATCAGATGTTGCTAGAATCTTAAGAGGTAAAGCAACTGGTGTAGACATTACACAAACATCTGGTATGGCCGGTACAGGTACCAACGTAATTATTCGTGGGTATTCTTCTATTACTGGTTCTAACCAGCCTTTATTCGTTATTGATGGGGTACCTTTCAATACGGATACAAACTCGGATTCTGGATTCGGTGGTGGTAGTGCAACTGCTTCTTCTCGTTTCTTGGATTTAGATCCAAACTCCATTGCTGAAATTTCTATCCTTAAGGGATTGAGTGCAACAGTACTTTATGGAGAAGCTGGTCGTAACGGGGTAGTTTTAGTTACTACTAAGAACGGTAATGCTGGAGCAGGCGTTAAAAAAGGCTTAGAAGTAAGTGTGACTCAATCTCTTTCGCAAACAGAAATCTCTAATATTCCTGATTACCAAGATACTTATGGTAACGGATTTAGTGGTGGTTTCGGTTGGTTCTTCTCTAACTGGGGTGCTGCATTTGATGATTTAAATCCAGCTACTTACGGTGCAGATTACCAAGGAGAGTCAAATGGGCGAGTATTAATTACGCACCCATTAGATCAAGCACAATACTACGATGATTTTGGAGATACTTATAGAGGAGCAGAATACCCACACCAGCCTTATGAGTCTGTGGAAAACTTCTTCGACAAAGGTTTAATCTCTAATACTTCTTTATCTATTCAGAGTAGCTTAGGAAATAATTCTTCTATTAGTGCTACTTACTCTTACCTTTCTGATGAGTCTTTTTTACCAGATTTGGATAATGATAGAGGGCCATCTAACTTTATCAACAAGCATAACTTCGGTTTAGGTGCGCAGACGCAATTGTCGAATGGCATCAGAATTAAAGGATCTTTCAACTTTGTTGATTCTGACAGAAGAACCCCTATCACAGGTACGGCATTCGGTGGTGATGGTCAAGGTATCTTTGCTGCCTTATTATTTACACCAAGATCTATTGATTTGTTAGGCTTACCATACCAGTCTCCTGTAGATGGTTCTAATGTATACTATAGAAGAGGTTCTCCAATTCAAAACCCATTATGGATTTTGAATAATGGTGGTGAAGTGGAAGATATTCAACGTTTCTTCTCTACTACAGAAGCTAGTTATGAGATCAACGATAATATTACTGTTTTATACCGATTAGGTTTAGATCAATACACACAAAGAAATCAAAGACAATTGAACAGAGGTGGTGCTAGAGCTCCAGATGGTGAGCTAGGTACCTCTAATAGATCTAATAAGATCACGGATCAATTGGTGAACGTATTATGGAATTTCCAAGCGAATGAAGATGTATCTATTGATGGTATCATTGGTTTGAACTCAAGAAGAGAAGTAAAAGAAGGATATTACCAGTACAGTACAAACCAGTTTGTATATGGTTTATTCACACATGATAACTACATTGAACACAGAGGTTTCTCTGGTGGTTCTGAAGAAAATACAATTGGTGCGTATGCAACAGCAACTGTTGGCTATAAGAACTTCTTATACTTAGGGGTACAAGCAAGAAATGACTGGACTTCTACTTTAGAAAGAGACAACCGTTCTGTATTCTATCCTTCTGCAAACGTATCTTTCATTCCTACAGAAGCAATTCCTAGCTTACAAAACAGTAATATCTTAAACTACTTGAAATTAAGAGTAGGGTATGGTACTTCTGCGGGTTATCCTAACCCATACCAAACTAGAAATACTTTGAATACCGTTACAAATGCATTCGTAACAGGAGGTGGTTCTATCTTGAACTTAAACAATGTATCTGGTCGATTGGGTAACCCTAACTTAAGACATGAGTTACACAAGGAAATAGAAGCAGGTGTGGAAGCAAGATTCTTGAACAATAGAGTAGGTGTTGATTTATCTGTTTATGACAGACAATCAACTGATTTAATTATCGACCTTGATTTGGATCCAGCTACTGGTTTTAACGCTACTACTGTGAACGCAGCAGAGTTGGAAAACCAAGGGGTAGAATTAGGTTTGAATATTGCGCCTGTTAAGACAAAAGATTTCACATGGGATGTTACTTTGAATTATACTAAGAACAGAAGTAATATTAAGCAGATTTTCGAAGGTATTGATCAAATCCAAATTGCGACAAGTACAGCCGATCCATTAAATGATGTAGGTAGTGCAGGTTTCACAGGTGGCTTAGGTAACTATGCAATCGTAGGTGAGCAATATGGTGTGATGCAAGGACAACCATTCCAGAAAGATGCTAGTGGTAACTTGATCGTTGATGGTCAGGGTAACTATGTTGGTGATTCTGGTATCGGTATCATTGGTGATCCGAACCCTGATTTTACAGCGAACTGGATTAACAATTTCTCTTTCAAAGGGGTTTCTTTTGGTTTCCAATTCCAATATATCAAAGGTGGAGATATTTACTCTTCTACTGTACAGTCATTATTGGCGAGAGGAAATACAGTTGATACAGATGTTGATCGGTATGTACCACTTATTATGCCAGGTGTAAAAGCGGATGGAACAGTAAATGATATTCAAACATATATCGGTGATAGTTTCTTCCGTGCTTATTTCTTCGCAGATGAAGGAGGTATTTTTGATGCAACTACTGTACGTTTGAGAGAGATTTCTTTATCTTATGCAGTTCCAGATAATATCGTTAGCAAAACACCATTCGGTAGATTAGGTTTAACTATCTCAGGTGAAAACTTATGGTATAGCGCTCCTAACTTCCCTGAAGGTATCAACTATGATCCAGAGGTATTAAGTTTAGGTGTTGGTAACGGTAGAGGTTTTGATTTCCGTACTGCTCCTACAGCTAAGAAGTACGGTATTACTTTAAATGCAACATTTTAATTATTTAGTTAATTGGTCGATTAGTTGATTAAATGAACTAAGTTAATTGCATTTAGACGCAATCACTCAGTCGCCTGATCACCTAATCACCCAACTAACTAACCAATATTAATAAAATAAAATATTTCATAAATATGAAATTTATAAATAAGATATTGTTAGTTGCACTCATCGTGGCTATTGGAGCCTGTGACGCTATTGACTTGGAATTGCAAGATAATCCAAATCAAGTAACGCCTGAGCGAGCGAGTGTAAATGACCTTTATAATAGTATTCAGTTAACTTTTAACGGTATATTTAATGGTACTAATGTTGTTCCAGGTGCAGCCGTAAGAATGTACCATGCAGCAGGTAACTTTACGTATCAGGCTTGGACAGATCCAACAAACTTTAATGGTTTGTGGTTTGGTGCTTACTCTAATTTATTTCCAGATATCGATGCTTTATTGCCTTTATCAGATGGAGCGGGTTTAACAGTACACTCTGCTTCAGCTAAAATCATGAAGGCATACACGATGATGGCATTGGTGGATGTATTAGGAGATGTGCCTTATTCTCAAGCAGGCTTAGGTACAGATGCTATTTCTCCTGGTGCAGATCCAGGCGGTGATACCTACAATGCAGCAATTGCTTTATTGGATGATGCCATTAATTCATTAGCGGGTACATCTGCTAGTGGTCCTGCTACAGATATTTTTTACGGTGGTGATGGTGCAAAATGGGCTACTTTAGCTAAAACATTAAAGTTAAGAGCTGCTGTAACAATGCGTTTAGTAGGTGGTGGACCATCCGTTTCTGCATTGATTGCGGAAGGTGATTTAATTGATGAAGCTAGTGAAGATTTCCAATTCAACTACGGTAATCAAAGAGATAATCCTAACTCTCGTCACTGGATGTATAATAACCACTATGAAGCTGGTGATGGTGACTATTTGTCTAACTCTTTCATGTGGAATGTTACTGCTGAGAAAGCGGTAGCTGATCCAAGAGCTAGATATTATTTCTACAGAAAAGTAGATAATTCTGATCAACAAGATCCTACAACTTATGGTTGTAACTTCTCTACTTTACCAGATCAAGATTTGGCGCCGCCGCATTATGCAGCAGTTGATCCAAACCTTCCTTATTGCTATGGAGCAATCAATGGTTATATTGGTAGAGATCACTTGAATGGTCAAGGTATTCCACCAGATGGTCCAGTAAGAACTTCTTACGGTTTATATCCAGGTGGTGGTCAGTTTGATTTTAGTGAATATAAAGACACTAGACAAAATGGTACGACTGGTGGTTTAGGCCAAGGTATTTCTCCAATTATGTTATCTTCTTTCGTTGACTTTTTAAGAGCAGAAGCTGCTTTAACGATGAGTTCTGGGGAAGATGCAAGAGCATTATTGGAAAGCGGTATCCGAAAGTCTATTGCTAAAGTTGTCGGTTTTGAAAGTTTAGTATCTGCAACAATGTCTTCTCCATTAGAATTAAGAGATGGTAGTGCTGGTACGGTTAAAGAATTATTCGGTGCTAAAGACGAAGATACAGACGCTTATGTAGCGTATGTATTAGATGAATATGACAATGCTTCGGATAAGTTGAATATCGTCATGAGAGAATACTATATCTCTTTATGGGGTAATGGTTTAGAGGCATACAATATGTATAGAAGAACAGGTAAGCCAAACAATATGGCACCTTCTTTAGAGCCTGAGCCAGGACCATTCCCTACTGTTTTCTTCTTGCCAGCTGTTCATGTTAATAGAAATGCAGCAGCAACTCAAAGAGGAGATTTGACGGGTAAAGTATTCTGGGATAACGGTACAGCTACTGTATATTAATAGTCAGAATAGATTTGTTTATTGGATGGGTTTCGCTCCTCCAATAAATGTATCCTCTTGTAGATTGATGTGATTAAATAGTGTTTTTTATAAACATCTTTTAATTATCTCGGTTTACTTAATTCTGCTTTTAGATTTTCTCATCGGACGACGCTAGTCATCCGACGAGAAAATTAGGAGATTCTTCCAGTCGGATGACTAGCGTCGTCCGATTGAAAGGACTAAGGAAGCAGAGTTCACTAATTCTTAAAAAATTAAGTTCAAATAATGAATAAATTTAAATTATTTATATTTGGTGGCCTTATCTTGTTCTTCGCTTCTTGTGCGGATGAGAATGCAAAGCCGATCATCACATTTGATGATGCAGGTAAAGGGGCTTACCCAAGACTGATTTCTGAAGGCATCAGAGATATTAACCTATTCGATATAGGTAGCTCTGCTTACACCTATACGATTGAGTTTGTTGATCTAGAGCAAGGAAAACTAGTATCAACGTACGAACTTCAGTATACTTTTGAAGATAACAATCCTGATATAGGAGGTGATACTTCAACGGGTCCAAATCCATTAAAGTCTTTTTCTACAGGCGATTTTGCCACTAATGGCGATGGTTTTGTAGGGATCGAAAATATAACAGTAACTGCAAGTGAATTATTAGCAGCAGCTGGTATGACAGAAGCGGACTTAGGTCCTGGTGATGTTTTTAGAATCACTGGTAGTGTAACAACTACAGATGGTCAAACATTTACAGCAGGTAACTCTTCTTCTTCTGTAAAAGGTGCCGCTTTCCGTGGTCACTTTGACTACAATATGGCAGCGGCTTGTCCATCAGACTTAGCAGGTACGTATGATGTAATCACGACTGATTCTTGGTGTGGTTCTGCAGATGTTCCTTATACTAATTCTGTAACTTTTACAACGACTGCAACAGGCTACGATGTAACGGATTTCATTTCTCTTTCGGTGCTTACGATGTTTGCTATGGTGCAACTTCTGCTCGTCCATTAGGAAACTTACGTTTCTTAGATATCTGTAACACAATTGAAATCACAGGAGCATCTCAATGGGGTGAAGTTTATACTTGGACTAACTTTGTTATCGACGGCGAAGTAATGTCTTTTGATTGGGTAAATGATTATGGAGAAGGTGGTTCGGCTCAGGTGATTAGACCTGGTGGATGGCCTCCATTAACATTGAAATAGATTCTTTTTTAGAGTAGAGAACAGAGAGTAGAGAATAGAGACTTCATCCTGCTGAATTTAAGAAATTATCTTTTTTTAGCGATGGTTATTTCTCTAGTTTTGCTATTTGCTTAATTACTCTGGGAAGTTAAAAAATATTCGGAAAATAGCTGCATACTTTATTGTGTGTGGCTATTTTTCGTTTTGGAATATTCGAGGATACTTACAATTGGCTAAAGCCAATAATAAATTGAACGCGGAGATGCAGAGTTGCAGTCTATTACTCTGCACCTCCTATAATCTTCCTTAGGAAGTTTATTCTCTGCATCTCTCCATCTCTGCGTTCAATACTAATTGGCTTCAGCCAATAAAGAATAATTATACTTTTGTTTGGCAAAAAATAAAGATATGAGAACGCTAATTCTAGCAACAATATTCTTTTTATATTTTTCAGGAGTTGCTATTTCCCAAAACACAGTAGGTCTGATATCTATAAATAAAGAGCAAACCTACGATGGGTACAATCTTTTGTACGCACATAATCAAGCGGATGTATTCCTATTAAATAACTGTGGAGAAATCGTACATACATGGATAGGTGATCCTGATTTTCGACCAGGTAACACAGCTTATCTAACAGAAGAGGGCAATCTAATTAAATGCAAACGCTTCTTTAATGCCACAACAGATTCTATATGGGCTGGCGGTGGCGGGCAGATTGTAGAAATGCACGATTGGGATAATAATTTAACTGGCAATTTGAATTAAATAATGAATTTGATCGCTTACACCATGACATAGTGCCTATGCCCAATGGTAATGTTTAATGATTGCTTGGAGTTAAAGACAGAATCGGAAGCATTGCAAGCTGGGAGAGTCCAGAAAATTTACCACAGAAAAAAATCTGGCCAGATTATATTTTAGAGTATAATCCTTCGCAAGATGCTATCGTATGGGGAATGGCATGTATGGGACCATTTGATACAAGATGTCGATCCGACTAAAGATAATTTTGGTTGTGGTGGAAGAACATCCTGAACTAGTAGATATTATTGGAATCCGAATGATGGATTTCTGATTGATGCACTCCAATACCATTGATTACAATGAAGAGCTAGATCAGATATTACTGTGTATTCCGCATTTCGATGAAATCTGGATTATAGACCATAGCACCACGACAGAGGAAGCAAGAGGGCATACGGGCGGAAAAAGTGGGAAAGGCGGTGATTTATTATTTCGTTGGGATATCCAGCGACGTATAGAGCAGAGGGGCCACAACAAATATTTTTTGCGCATGATGCGCAATGGGTAGATGATTTTGTGGATGAAGACGCTCCTTATTATGGCGCAATTTCTTTATTCAATAATAGGGTAGCAGACAACTATTCAAGTGTTAATATTCTCCGTCCAAAGATAGATCCTAATACGGGAGGGTATGCGCAGACGGTGAATACTTTTGCCCCTTCTACTTTTGAATTAACTTTATTACATCCAGATACTTTTGCCATTTTTTCTTCTGGATTAAGTAGTGCTCAAGTATTACCAAATGACCATTTCTTAATCCTTGCAGGTAGAACAGGTAGCGTATTTGAAATTGACCCTATTACTAATGATGTGGTTTGGGAATATAAAGTGCCTTTAAAGGCTGGTAGCCCAGTTGAACAAGGAACGGAGTTAGCTTTAAATAATAATATTACGTTTAGATTTAGACGCTATCCTACTACTTATACCGCTTTTCAAGGCAAAGACTTATCACCTACCAACTATTTAGAATTAAGTCCGAATGAAGAGTTTTGTGCGAATCCATTTACAACGAATACAATAGATATCGCTTTTCAAGACTTGACCGTTTTTCCGAATCCTGCTAGGGATATGATAACGATTAATAAAGGCACGATTGAAGAACAGGAATGGTTTATTTATGATTTGTTAGGACGGCCATTAAGAGGTGTTTCTTTATTGGAAGCTAGTACGACGACTATTGATGTTGGAGATTTGCAGGTAGGTTTGTATTTTTTGGGGACTAAGGAGGTATTGGTGCGGAAGTTATTGATAGTTGAATAAACGAGTCGGTGGTGTATCAAAACGGTTGATTTGTGTTTTACACGCAAAAGACACAAAGTTCGCAAAGATTAGTAATCTACTGTTTTCTCTTTGCGGACTTAGCGTCCTTTGCGTGCAAAAATTACCGTTTTTAAGACATTACCAAGGAGTTTTTCTCAATTAATTTAGCTCATTTCTTAAAGGCTCGTTTTACTTCTAATAGATCTATAAAATTAGATCGAAGTTTATCCTTAATACCATAAACAAATATAGAAGAATATACTCCATCTTCCGTAAGATCTTTATACACCTCGATTTCCTTTTTATTTAAATTAACTAACCAAGATTCCCGAATGCCAAATTTTGCATACAAGGGCATTTTTATATCTCTGTCATATTTTTCGGTACTCTGTGAAACTTCTATAGCAATAAAGATATCTTTCGGTACAGGATGGGCATCTTCGTAAAAGTCGTCTTTAAAAACGACGACTGCTAAATCTGGTTCTGGTTCTGAGTGCGTACCTAAAATAATAGGATTTTGTGCCCTCACTTGAGCGTTTTCTCCAAAAAAACGCTGTAATAAATACCCTAATCTTTCTACACATGCAGCATGAGGACTCTTTATAGGACTCATATGTATTATTTTTCCTTCAATTAATTCTACTTTCTCATCTTCTCTTAAAATTCCTGCATCTACCAATTTATGATAGGCTTCTACAGAAAAATGGTAGATTGGAAGCGCCGTATCTATTATTTCTGTCATGATTTAGGATTTAGTTTCTAAGCTAAGTTAGCAAGAATTAAACTTAGGAGCAAAATTGTGGAGTAATTAATCTACAGCTTCACCCACTTCAAAACACCTACACGTTGATCTTTATCATATACTTTTACAAAATAGACTCCTGAGGGATAAGTGGGAGTAGCCAAAGAAAAAGAATTTTGAAAGACCAAGTCCTGCCGAAAAAGCTCTACGCCGTTCGCTGAATAAATAAGGACCTTCGTTAAAGGCACCTCCGAACGAAGTGTTAATAAATCATTCCCAGGATTAGGGCTAAGGGTAATATTTGTATCGAAGAAAATTTCTTGTGTAGGTGTCGTAAATTTATTTTCAACAATAATAATATCTGAATCTACACGGATCAACCCATTAGTTGAATCGCCTTCTTTTAATGGTACAAGTGATTAACAGGTAAGTTATAGTATTTATCAATATGACCAGTCGGCCAAGTAATGAGTAAGGAATCTAAGACCTCATTTCTCCCTAAACCAATATGCTGAACCGCTGAATTTTGAGCTAAAAAGCCTAAGCACATTGGGTATAAAAAGACTGAATAAACCTTCTGCATAAGCTTCTATTCTGCAGCCAATCGCATCGCGATTACTTAATACGCCTTCCAATTTTACCTTCAACCAATTATTAGTCGCTCGACTTTTATTTTCCCATAAATAAAACCTAAAAGGAGGATTATTTTGAACAATGATATCTACTAGTCCATCATTATTGAAATCGCCAATGGCATTGCTAAAACTATAGGCTGTATCTTTTGCCATCCATTAATTCTTGGTGCTTCGAATAGCTCATCATAAATGTTTTCATAAAATATACTAGAGGTAGATACAGGGGTCAACTCTTCCGCCCCACTTACATACAAATCTAAATCCCCATCATTATCAGCATCTAGAAAATTAAGCGCCCCAACTAGTATTATAAAAAGCTATACCCAATTCATCTGCTCGTTCTTCAAAAATGCGGGTTGCTTCCAGGCTGGTCGTATTGACTAAAAATTTGTTTCCTTCTGAGGTGTTCGTAATATAAATATCAGACCAGCCATCTTTATTCCAATCTGCCACTAGTGACACACATGCCATTTACTTTTAGATCAGATTTTGTTTGCTCGCCTACATCTTCATAAGAAATTCCTTGTTTGTTTTCTAATAAAGTATTGCCTTTGTATTTATCATTGGCGGTATAAATATCTGGCCAGTTGTCATTATTATAATCAAGGAAAGCAGAACTAAAAGGGGCACTAAATGCATCCTCTGCATTCATTTCGATAGTCGTCTCTGTAAAAGAGCCATCTGCATTGTTTTTAAATAAGCGAGATACATTTTTAAAATTTGGGGCACTGGAATATCTCTAGAATTATAATACAAATCTAACCAACCATCTCGATTATAATCTCCCCAACAAGCTCGTACCCTCGATGTATCTCTAAAGATAAACCACTACTTTCCGTAACGTCGACTAATTGTAAATTGCCTGTATTTTGATACAAACGATTAATACCTTCATAGGCTGCAACATACAAATCATAGTCGCCATCATTATCATAGTCCACCCAAAGTATTTGCTTCACCGTTTCTATATTATTCACTAGTGGCGGAATTAATTCAAATTCATTTCCTCGATTAATATAAAAAGCCATTCGCCTACCTCCATTTGTAGAGAGTGTTAAGTCATCTAGTCCGTCTTGATTAAAATCAAAAAAACTGACGCCGCCACCTACCGTCCATGCAGTAAAAGTATGTCGGACTTCTTTTTCTAGGGCGACTTCTTGGAAATTGATTTGAGCGAAAAGAAAGGAGATGGAGAATAGAAAACTGAGGGTCGTAAGTGTTCGTTTCATAAGTAGAATAACAAGGAAAGAGAACAAAGGCTATTTCTTGAATATAGCATCAACAGCTATTTTAAAACCTTTAATTACAGGATCTGCAGAGCAGATATTTTTACCTGTCATTACTTGCATTTTGGATGCTTTATCATAATAGACGTGTACTTCCTCCAGTTCAGGAAATATATGCCAAATGATTTTTACATCTGCATTTCTATAGTCCTTCATTTTTTGATGGACTTTATTCATTTGATCTTGAGAGGAGATAATCTCAATGATGAATAAAGGGACAGCATCTAAGTTTTTTTGAGCATCAGAAATTTGCTTATCTGTATAGAAGGCAATATCTGGACGTCTATGATGTTTTCCAAAGAAGGTATCTCCTTCAGGTATTAATTCTCCTTTGATACTAGATTTAGTATCAAGTGCATAGAAGAACCGAGTAAGGTTCTTTAAAATAAAAAACTGATTTTTATTCATAGCGTGTTGTGTTTTCTCAATAGTACCATCTAGCCATTCATACTTATACCCATCCTCTTTGGTGAGGTATCGTTTCTGAAAAGATTCCCAAGAAATTTTCCGCATCTTTTTACTAGATGATTTTTTTGATATGGCTACCATTTGTTTAGATTTTTAATAAAGATACAAAATGAATAGAGAAAACTCAAGTTAGTTTTTGGTCTTTGGTCTTTGCAGGCTGATCGTTAATAGCTTTGAGTCATATGTAGCCATCAAATTTATTCGAGCAGTACAGAAAAAAAACACGGAGTGGTTGAACCCGAATAACCTCGGATGCAATCCGAGGGCTTTTGATGTCAACATTTAGGAACTACGGAGTAGTTGAACAAAACGTTTGGCTGCTTTCAAGTTCAACTATTCCGTAGCTGCAATATGCGAGGGAGTATTTTGGGTTCCCTCGGATTGCATCCAAGGTTATTCGGGTTTAACTACTCCGTAGTTTTTTTATCTGTACAGCTCGAATAAATTTGGTGGTTACGAAAAACGTATTAACGGTCAGCCTGTTTGGTCTTTAGTAATAGTCTGCAAGGGTTTGGGTTGTAGAGAAACACTTTATTGACAGTTGCTGTTTTTGCCGAGTGTAAATAAAGTCATCGTTTATTCCTAATACCAAGCAATTGCGTACCAAAGACCAAAGACTAAAGACCAAAGACTAACTCATAAACTACCAACAAATCATCATTCCTCCCAGCAATCAAATAGTCTTTCCCATTAATAGACAGTAATTCCAAATCTTTTACATTCCCAGGAATATGCAAACCCGTTTGTCCTTGCATAGGGATATATCCATCCTGTTGATTCGACAATAAAACCATCCCCGATCCAGCATCCCAACGAGGTGTTTCTACTTCTGTATGGTAGATGTTACCTGCTACAATAGCATCATCAAAACCATCTTGATTGACATCATGGAAAGCGACACTTAGGATAGGCGCCATTTGACTAACAGAAGGTAAGCTTATTTTTTTGAAAATGTTATCCCCTTGATTGAGCAAAAGAATAGATTCAAAATTAGTCGCTTCATAGGCTAAGGCGGAGTCTAATTTTTCGCCATATATATCCTTCAAAGAAGCTTTAGCAAAAGCATCATAGGTAGGAAATTTTTCCGCAATAAAAGGCATTTGCTGAGAAGAACATTCTCTCCCTCGTAGCGGCACATACTCGCCTTTGTATGGATTACTCAAGACAATATCATTGGTGCCATTATTATCAAAGTCATTGGCGAATACTTTAAAGGGTTTTTCTTGACTCACTTTGTATTTAGTGTTCAAGCCGACATTGCCGACGACATAATCTTTTAAGCCATCTTGATTAATATCTGTTTCGCCTACTGTAAACCACCAACCTTTCTCTGCTTCTAAAGCACTTAAGGGAGCTACATTTTCAAATACACCTTCTTTGTTTTCAAAAAGTCCAATGCCCGTCCATTCGCCAACAGCAATAAAATCTTCCCAGCCATCATTATTAAAATCAGTAGCAATGACTTTATTGACGATACCAAAGTTGGCTAGTGCTGGCGCAATACGCAAAGTCACTTCTTCTAAAATACCTTCTTTATTTTCTAAAACTAAAGAGGGCGCTGCCTTTGGATAATTCTGTGGGATGATTCGATTGCCTATAATTAAGTCAGTGTCTCCGTCTTGGTCATAGTCTATGGCACAGATGGATTTGCCACTCACTTTATATTTATCTAAGGCATCCATATTGGTTGCAGATAAATTTCCTTTGCCATCATTGAGATAAAGTCGGTCTTTGTAATTATCGGAATTAGCTATAGAAGCATTACCTCCGCTCACCACATAAATATCTTGATCGCCATCGCCATCAAAATCAAAAAATAGGGCTTCCATATCTTCCTTTGCAGCATCGGCTTCTAGTGCAGGGTTGGCTAATTTTTTAAATTGATTACCCGTTTGAATAAAAAGTACACCTGCTTGACCAGCTGCTCCGCCAACAAATAAATCTTCCAAACCATCGCCATTGATATCGCCTTTAGAAAGGCATGGACCTAAGGTAGATTGCCGATAGGGAAGTAGAATCTCTTTTTGGAAATCGTCGAAAATATTTTCCTTATGCCGAAAGGCTAATTTTAATTTTCCAATAGAGACTTGCTGGAATAGGGGAGAGGTAACCTTTTTCTTTTTTACTGCCCCATTAGAAGGCTCTTTTGTAATAGATAATTGTTGATTAGCGGCCACTTGGTATTGTTCCTGTATGCTTCCATCTGACCATTCGATTCGAAGCGTATCTATCATTTTCTGCTCGTCCAGTCCAAAATGAGCAATCGGTTCATTACTTGACAAATAGCCTCTTACTGTTTTCTTTTCCTGCATTTGCACTTGACCATTATACAACAAATATACTTTAGTAAAAAGCTCGTCCGTTTGTACGCGTAAATAATTTCCCAATCCTTTTTCCACGGATAAATTTTGATATAAGGTAGCTACATCATCCATATTATTCACAATCAATTCTAAGTCACCATCATTATCCAAATCAGCATAAGCCGCACCATTAGAATAAGTAGGTTCGCCTAAACCCCATTGAGCAGCTTGATCTTTAAATTGGGTATTGCCTGTATTGGTATATAACAAATTTGGTAATTTTTCACTAGGCATTTGATCGTATAATGTTTGCTTGACCTCATTTGGGACAATGCCTTTATATTTAATTTTGGCTGCCTCTACTTTGCTCTTGAAGTCATTGTCCAAGGCGTATTTTCGATAGCCATTCGTAACAAATATTTCTTTCTGACCACTATTATTTAGATCGACCATCAAACCTGCCCAACTCCAATCAGTCTTAGCTAAACCAGCATAATGTGCTACGTTTTTAAAATCATTATTACCTGTATTTAATTGGAGTGTATTGAACATATATTGATAAGGAAAACGAAAGCGTTTTACCAGCATATTAAAATTATCCGTACTCATAGACGCCATTAAAGTCTTCGCTCTATAATGATCTTGTGCGGCCATGTCTAATACGAAAATATCTTGATGGCCATCATTATTAATATCGGCAATATCAGCGCCCATACCATAGAAGGAAAGCTGCTTCGTCTTGTTCTTTATCTCATCAGAAAAGGTACCATTGCGCTTATTGATATACAAAGCATCGGGTAAGTAATAATCATTGGCAATATAAATATCTAGCCAACTATCCTCATTAATATCACTAACGACTAAGCCTAATCCAAAACTAGGTTGCAGTAAACCTGCTTCCTCTGTAATATCTGTATACTGTCCATGATCGTTTCTATAAAAATGGCTACAGCTTTTGTGGAGTAGCCCCTCTTCTAAACCAATTTTGGTATAAAAACTAATCGGATCTACCCCATACAATGGATTCTCATTCATCACGACTGCATCCAAATCGCCATCCTTATCATAATCAAAAAATGCAGCTTGTGTACTGATGCCTTCATCCGCTAAACCATAAGCTACTGCACTTTCTTTAAAAGTTAAATTTTGTTGATTGATATATAAAAGGTTCGCTCGTTTTTCCCCTGGGCCACCTTGAGATACATAAATGTCCATCCAACCATCTTGATTGACATCGGCAAAGGATACCCCTGTCGCCCATTGCTTTCCTACATTAATCTCTGCCGTTGTACTGATATCTTCAAATTGTAAATGGCCTTTGTTTAAGAATAATTTATTGGGAACTTGATTGGCGGTGAAGAAAACATCCATCAGGCCATCATTATTAATATCCACTACACCAACACCAGCCCCATTATAGAAATAATCGAAGTCCAATAGATTCTCTTTTGTAGCTACATTGGGCGTAATCGTATTCCTGAAGTCAATGTTACTATGACTACTACTTACCTTTTTAAATACCGTAGCGGTGTTTGTAAATTGATCTGTATCCTTTTGACAACCAATTAGAAAGAGAAATGTAAAGAGAAATATAGTTAGCCTAGTCATTTACAATACTTGTTTTAAGTTTTCTTGATGTGCAAGGGGATATCTTTCCTATCCCCTTACGCACAAAACCTTATTATGAAGGGATTTGAATCTTGCCTGATGGTCCGACAGGTTTTAATTTTAAAGGAGTGTAAAATAAATTTGGGCATCGATGAATTCATCCGATCACTCTAGGAGTGGTCGGATGAAACATGCCGTCTGATCCGACCACTCTAAACAGGTTGACCGTTAATACGTTTTTCGTAACCACCAAATAAATTCGAGCTGTACAGAGAAAACCACGGAGTGGTTGAACGTGAATAACCTCGGATGTAATCCGAGGGATTTCTATGTCAACATCAAGGAACTACGGAGTAGTTGAACAAAGCGTTTGGCTGTTTTCACGTTCAACTACTCCGTAGTTGCCAGATGTGAGGGAGTATTTTGGGTTCCCTCGGATTGCATCCGAAGTTATTCGGGTTCAACTACTCCGTATTTTTTTTCTGTACAGCTCGAATAAATTTGGTGGCTACGTATGACTCAAAGCTATTAACGGTCAGCCTGTCTAAAGTGATCGGACCAGTTTAGTTGAATTTGCCCCAACTTTGTTTTACACTTATTTTTACTAGACTTTAGCCATTGGTCTCCACCAGAGGTCGAGAGGTTTAGGAACAGCCTGAAAGGGCTTGATCTCTGGATAAATCTTTTTATTACAGTCGTAGTTTTTTGCCGAGTGTAAAGAAAATCATCGCTAATTTCCTAAAACCAAGTGATAGCGTACCAAAGACTAAAGACCAATGTCTAAAGTCCATTTTCATTGTATTTCAACAAAGGGCTAAAAATAATAAATTCGATATAGCTGTAAGCCATATCGAATCTATTATTTCATAAGACAGATTAATTAACAGCCTAAATGTAGTGTAAGGACGAATTAGCAATCCATTTTATAATGTTTGCTCGTAAAAAGCAACGACTTCTACTAAATCAGCATCTTTTTTAAACTTTAATTTCTTTTTCTTAATAAAGGCCTCCAGTCCTTTTGCCGTATTGAATTCTTTCAGAACACTCTTTTTATTTCGTTTTATTCGACGCAATGCTCCATTTTCTATCAAATATAATTGCGTTATTTTAGCAAAAGCTTCTACGGTTCTTTTCTTACCGACATCTTGAAAAACTTTAGAAGTGATGTCTTTTTTTATGGTTTTGATTAATTGTACTTGAGCGCCATCATGTAATACTAAGACAAATTGCTCTGGCAAAGAGGAATGTGTCGATTTTTTAAACAATAGAGTCTTCTCGTTTTCCATGTTAAGGCGCACTTCCTGGTTATAAGCAGGGTCTAATTCTATAAAACGGTCTCCTTTTTTGATTTCAAAACTCTTAGTATGGGCATTATAATTAATCTGTTCTGCTTCCATAGGAGTTCCTTCCGTGTCGATAACAATACCTGCATACCATTCTTCAAAAAGATAAGGGCTACCTCTCACCCCTTCATACCTGTTGGGATCAATCTGTTGGGTATTGGTTAAGATAACATTTTCTCTTTGTGCAGAGAGTGGTGTAGTAGTGATCGCCAAAAACAATAGACAGCTAATTAAAAATAGGGTGTTTGTAAATAATTTCATAATCGGGTTAGTGTATTAGAAATAAATAGGATATGCAGGAAATAGGACACGGATTGAACGGAGAAGCACAGATTTTTATAGGTCGTGAGCGGCATGTAAAAATTTGTGTTTATCCGTTCAATCTGTGTCCCATTTAGAGAACGTTTTGTTAATAATAAATCGTATAACTATCAGTTTGAGGGGTAGACTTGGATGTGTTGCTCTTAGTAGGCACTACTTGATACTGAATAGCCATTGCTTCCTGTGTGGCCGCCTTAACAGGCGGCAGTTTAAAATGTATATGCAAATCTTTGTGAAAAATCGCTTTTACGCCTCTATTTCTGGGCATTTTAAAAACTAGTAATTGAACTAATCGCTTCGCTTCTTCCTCACAACCACCCCCAATGGTAGAGATTATTTTGGTAGCAACAACTTTCCCCAAATGATTAATACTGTATTTAAGAGCTACGGTACCCTCAATCTTCTTATCGAGCGCTTCTTTAGGATAACGTAAATTTTGTGTGATAAATGTCTTTAAAGCAGCAGGCCCTCCTTTATAGATAGGCTTTTGGACGAAATGTTTAGCTTTTTTTCCTTTTTTCATTGGCTGGATTTATAAGTCTGACATCTGACAGTTCCAAAGAAACACGCTGGGATTTGAATGCCCCTGTGGAATATTTTTAAAATTTCACCGTTCATAGCAACTACGAAAGCATATTTTGTGATTTGATAAAATATTAAATTTATTAACCTAAAAAGTTGCAGAGTACAGTAAATCTAACTACATTTATGTCATCGAGGTAGTAAGATAGCTAAAATAACAAATGCACGTAATACTATATGAAATTTGATCTGTTTCTAGCCTACATACAATTTGAGAAACGCTTTTCTAAACACACTATAAAAGCGTACCAATCTGACCTAGAGCAGTTTCAAACTTACCTTTTTGCTACTTATTCCATACAGCAAAATGCTGAAATTACACATCAACATATACGATCTTGGATTATTGCTTTAATGCAAGCAGGGATGACCCCACGAAGTATTAATCGAAAATTATCCACTTTAAAATCTTTTTTTCAATTTTTAATAAAAAAAGGAAAATTGGAAAAAGACCCTATGTTAAAGGTGACTGCACCGAAAATAGGCAAGCGATTGCCTGTATTTGTAGAAGAAAGGCCATTAGAAATCTTGTTTGAAGAAGTGAATTTCGGAGAGGACTTTGAAGGGGTAAGAGATCGCCTAATTATGGAATTGCTGTACCAAACAGGAATAAGACGTTCAGAATTGATCCATTTACAGATTTCAGATATAGATTTTCAGGGTCAGGCAATAAAAGTTCTAGGAAAAGGAAATAAAGAACGGTTAATTCCTATTAACAGAGATTTACGCCTGCAAATAAATGATTATTTAGAATTAAGGAAACAGGCTTTTCCTGACTTGTTAACATTAGGACAATTATTACTAACAAAAAAAGGAAAACCGCTATATCCTAAAATGGTCTATAACCTAGTCAATAAATATTTAGCCATTGTAACGACTCAAGAGAAAAGAAGCCCACATATATTGAGACATTCCTTTGCAACACATTTGTCTAATAATGGGGCCGACCTCAATGCAATTAAAGAATTGTTGGGGCATTCTAGCTTAGCGGCTACGCAGGTCTATACGCATAATTCAATAGAGCGCTTGAAGGAGATTTACCAACAAGCACATCCGAAGGCTAAAACTAAACGGTAGAATAGAACGGAGAACATAGAGAGGAGGGCTCAATTTTGTTAAGCTAAATGGGAAAAAAAGTTCGTTTAACGCTAACCGAAACATGCCGTTATCTTTCTAAAATCTTCATTTTTGTTCTATCTATTCATTCATATTCATTAACCACACCCAAAAGTTTTAACTATGAAAGTACAAACTAAAGCGGTTCATTTTTCAGCAGACAAGAAATTATTGCAGTTTATTCAAAAGAAAATGAAAAAATTAGAGCAATTTTTTGACCGTATTGTTGGAGTTGAAGTTGTGATGAAGTTAGATAATGGAGGAAAAGTTAAAAACAAAATCGTAGAAATTTATTTAAAAGTTCCAGGAAACACCATTGTTACTAAAGAAACACACAAAACATTTGAGGCAGCCCTAGATACCTCTATCCCTGTATTGACTAGGCAATTGCAACGTTATAAAGAGCGATCTAGATCGAAAAGAGCATAATTTAGCAAAAAAAATATATTAACTAATAAAGAGGCAAGAAAAGATGAAACCTTTCTTGCCTCTTTCCTGTTCAGGTACTTGGTAGATTTAGTAATTTGAGCCAGATAAAAAAAAAACAAAAAAATTAAAAAAATTACTTTGATTTTTAGGTTCAACAATATTATCTTTGCAGTCGCTTTTAAAAAGGGCACTTAAAGAAATGCCTTTGATAGCAAAATGTAAAAGTATGCCGATGTAGCTCAGTTGGCCAGAGCAGCTGATTTGTAATCAGCGGGTCGGGGGTTCGAATCCCTCCATCGGCTCCATTGAAAATTCTAAAGATAAAGTAGTACCAGTACTACAAGGGGGTGCGCCGGAGTTGGAGAGCCGGGCCAGACTGTAAATCTGGTGTCTACGACTGAATAGGTTCGATTCCTATCACCCCCACCAACTTCAATTTTGAATGTGTTAATTTTGAATTTCTATTCAAAAGTCCTCATTTACCATTCAAAATTAAAAATGCGGATGTAGCTCAGTTGGTAGAGCATCAGCCTTCCAAGCTGAGGGTCGTGGGTTCGAGTCTCATCATCCGCTCCAATAAGTTAAGTGTTTGATTGACTATTCTTTGAATAGTCAATCAGCAATTAACAAATGTTCTTTAAGAATTTTTATATCAAGCGGGCAAGCATTGTCTATACATGGTTTCTGATAAGTATTCGGTTATCATGTATTAGTATTCCCGTATAGGAATACATACAAGCCAATGTAGCTCAGGGGTAGAGCACTTCCATGGTAAGGAAGGGGTCGTGGGTTCAATTCCCACCCTTGGCTCAAATTTTTCGAATTAAGACACTTACGTATATAGAAGGTATTGTACTAGCCTAATCAACACAATACCTTTTTATTTTTATTTCATTAAATTTTTTTCAAAAAAAATACGATGGCTAAAGAAACTTTTCAGCGGAATAAACCGCACGTAAATATCGGTACAATTGGTCACGTCGATCACGGAAAGACCACTCTTACGGCTGCCATCACTTATGTACTTGCCGGAGATGGTCTAGCAGAGAAGATGGATTACGCTTCTATTGATGGTGCTCCTGAAGAAAGAGAGCGTGGTATTACGATTAATACAGCTCACGTTGAGTATGAGACTGAAAATCGTCATTATGCACACGTTGATTGTCCAGGTCACGCCGATTACGTTAAGAACATGGTAACGGGTGCTGCCCAAATGGATGGTGCAATCTTAGTAGTTGCTGCTACAGATGGTCCAATGCCACAAACAAGAGAACATATCCTTTTGTGTCGCCAGGTTGGTGTACCTTCTGTGGTTGTTTTCATGAATAAAGTCGATTTAGTAGATGATGAGGAGATGTTGGAATTAGTGGAGATGGAAGTAAGAGAGTTACTAGATAAATATGAATTTAACGGCGATGATGCTGCTGTTGTACAAGGTTCTGCTTTAAAAGCATTAGAAGGAGATGCTGGTGCAGTAGCACAGATCAAAGCATTGATGGATGCAGTTGATGCTCAAATTCCTGAGCCAGTAAGAGATGTAGATAAGCCGTTTTTGATGCCAGTAGAGGATGTATTCTCTATTACAGGTCGTGGAACAGTTGCTACAGGTAGAATTGAAAGAGGTGTTATCAATACAGGTGATCCTGTTGAGATTTTAGGAATGATGGCAGCAGATGCTAAGCCATTAACTTCTACAATCACAGGGGTAGAGATGTTCCGAAAGATTTTGGAAAGAGGAGAAGCGGGTGATAATGCAGGTCTTTTATTAAGAGGTATTGATAAAGAGGCTATCAAAAGAGGAATGGTTATCTGTAAGCCAGGCTCTGTTAAGCCACACCATCACTTCAAATGTGAGGTATACGTTTTAGGTAAAGATGAAGGTGGTCGTCACACACCATTTTTCAAAGGTTACCGTCCACAATTCTACTTCCGTACTACTGATGTAACAGGTGATGTTGAATTAGCAGATGGTGTAGAAATGGTAATGCCTGGTGATAACGTTACTTTAGAAGTAAAGTTAATCAATCCAATTGCAATGGAAAAAGGTTTACGATTCGCTATCCGTGAGGGTGGTAGAACAGTAGGTGCCGGTCAGGTTACTGAGGTTATAGCATAATTTCAATAGAAATATTGAACTATATATTGGGAAAAATTAAGCATCCAACAGGGTGCTTAATTTTTCGCATATAGGAACCTTACAGTCTTTAGTGCTGAGTCGTTGTTTTAGAAACTAAAGATCAAAGGCCTCCAAAGACAACTATTAAGTAGTGTGACAAAAATAAGCTAACAACTTTAAATGATTGCAAGATTGTGTGATTGTATGATTGTGCATGTCACATATACAATCACACAATTTTGCAATCATACAATCAAAAAATAAAAAGGTAGCTTATTTTTGTCCGATTACTTATACACGGGCGTAGCTCAGTTGGTAGAGCAGTGGTCTCCAAAACCAAAGGTCGCGAGTTCGAATCTTGCCGCCCGTGCCAATCTACAAAGTATAATCACTTGCAACATTATTCTTAAATATCCATCAATCATGTTATCAAATTTAAGTCTATACATCAAAGAGAGTTATAATGAGTTATTAAATAAAGTAACTTGGCCAACTTTCGCATCGCTTCAAAGTAGTACAATCGTAGTAATTATTGCTTCAATAATTATTGCTTTAGTTATCTTTATCATGGATGCTATTGCAAAAAATGTATTAGATTTTATTTACCCAGGATAAATACTTACCATGGATAAGTGTTTATGGCTCAAGTTCTTCAAAAACTGAATGGATGAGTGACGATAAAAAATGGTATTCCTTAAGAGTGATTAGTGGGAAAGAACGAAAAATTAAAGAACGAATTGAACTAGAAATTACTCGTTCTGAATGGAAAGATAGTATCACTCAGATATTAGTACCTACCGAAAAAGTGTACAAAATACGTAATGGAAAAAAAGTAATTTCTGAACGTAATATTTTGCCGGGCTATATTCTTATTGAAGCGTACCCTGCTAAATTTACGGGAGAAATGGTTACGTCTATTGCGAATGTTCCTAATGTAATTCATTTTTTGGGGAGAAATAATCCTATTCCTATGCGGCAGTCAGAAGCCAATAGGATGTTAGGTAAAGTGGATGCGTCTCAAAATGCAGGAGAGGCAATGATTGAACCATATATTGTTGGAGAAACAATAAAAATTGTAGACGGACCATTCAGCGAATTTGTAGGAGATATTCAAGAGGTGAATGAAGAGAAAAAGAAGTTGAAAGTGATAGTAAAGATATTTGGACGGGGTACAGAAGTAGAATTAAACTTCATGCAAGTAGAAAAACAATCCTAGCTGTGTTTTATAGGTAATAGGTAAGAATAGATAACCAAGGTTATTTTTTTTTATTATTACTAATTTGTTGGTTAAATGTTTTAAGGCAGGACATTATAGTTGTGCGACAAATCAATTTAATCAATATATCTCATAAATAAGGTATTGAGTGCTTCCAACTCAATACGTTGAACTTCAATATTTGACTTTAGTTTCGTTTGGTATATTTGAAAAAATACTTTTTGAAAATTTGTAAAAAGTAATTTTTTTCAAAAACCTTACACCGAATGCTTCCCTAAAGTCAGGAATCTCAAGTTAAATTAAAAGTAATGGCAAAAGAAGTCGAAGGTTTTATTAAGCTTCAGGTGAAAGGAGGAGCAGCTAATCCTGCACCACCAGTCGGACCAGCATTGGGTGCGAAGGGGGTAAATATTATGGAATTTTGTAAGCGTTATAACGCTAAAACACAAGACCAAGCAGGAAAGGTACTTCCAGTAGTTATTACCGTTTATAAAGATAAGTCTTTTGATTTCATCATCAAGACACCGCCAGCGGCTGTTCAATTGATGGAAGCAGCAAAACTTAAAAAAGGCTCTCCTGAATCTAATCGTAATAAAGTAGGTTCCGTTACATGGGATCAAATTCAAGCAATCGCTGAAAATAAAATGGTCGATTTGAACGCATTTCACGTTCATTCTGCTATGAAAATGGTTGCTGGTACTGCTCGTAGTGCAGGAATTACGATTAAAGGTACTCCACCTTGGGAAGGAGACGCTGCATCTGATAGCTAATTTAGTTGACTAGTTAGTTTGGTTAATTAGTTGCTCCTGTTTTAGATTCCGACAGTACGTATATTATGTTTTGTTGTCCATATCTAATTCATAGTAAACTAATCAACAGAATCAACCAATCAACACTTTTTATAAACAGAAGGGAGCTTGTTGGATAATCGTTGCTAAATGAAGCAGTAGATGTTTCCTTGAAAATAAGCGCTATTCACCTCAAATATTTGAAATGGCAAGAATATCAAAAAAGCGTAAAGCAGCAAATGCACTAGTGGACAACGAAAAATTGTACACTTTAGAAGACGCAATGGCATTGGTTAAAAAAGCCAATACCACAAAATTCGATGCATCTGTTGATTTACACATTCGTCTTGGAATTGACCCAAGAAAAGCAGACCAAGCACTTCGTGGCACCGTTTCTTTACCACACGGTACAGGTAAGCAAAAAACAGTAATGGTTTTTTGTACACCTGATAAAGAAGCGGAAGCGAAAGCAGCTGGTGCAGATTATGTAGGCTTAGATGAATTGGTGAAGAAGGTGCAGGATGGCTTCACAGATGTAGATGTGATTGTAGCAATGCCAAGTACAATGGCTAAAGTAGGTCGTTTAGGTCGAGTTTTAGGTCCACGGGGCTTAATGCCAAATCCAAAAACGGGTACAGTTACAATGAACGTAGGAGACGCTGTTACTGAAATCAAAAAAGGAAAGATTTCTTTCCGAGTTGATAAATTTGGCATCATTCATTCTCCAGTAGGAAAAGTTTCTTTTAGTGCTGATATGTTATCAGATAACGCAAATGAAGTGCTTTCCACTATAGTTAAGATGAAACCTTCTTCTGCGAAAGGTATCTATATGAAGTCTTTGACTGTCGCTAGTACCATGAGTCCAGGAATTAAGGTGGATCCTAAGTCTATTAAATAATATAAAATGACAAAAGTAGAAAAATATGAAGTTGTAGAACAGTTGAAGGGAAAGTTTGAGCAATCTAACTTTTTCTATATTACTGATTCTTCTACAATGACAGTAGAGGAGGTCAATAACTTAAGAAGAAAATTTTACGAACAAGGTATTGAGATGCAAGTAGTAAAAAACACACTTGCGATTAAAGCCTTAGAGTCTATTTCTGAAACAGGTTATGCAGATCTCTATAGTGCATTAAAAGGACCAACTGCCTTATTATTTACAGAGACAGCTAATGCGCCAGCTAAAGTAATCAAGGAATTCAGAGGAAAGAAAGGAGAGCGGCCAGTACTAAAAGCAGCGTATATTGACTCTAGTATTTTCTTAGGAGATGAGCAATTAGATGCACTAGCTAGCCTTAAGTCCAAAGAAGAATTACTGGGAGAAGTTATCGGATTGTTGCAATCACCAATCAAAAATGTATTGGGTGCATTACAATCAGGTGGCAACACAATCTCTGGTCTTCTTAAAGCTTTGGAGCAAAGAGGCGAGTAGATAATGTTGAATAACAAAATCAACATTACAATTGAAACGGCTTCCAAGTTTCAATTATATATTTTAATTAAAAGAAACAATTTTAAAAAGTTTAAAAATGGCAGATTTAAAAGCACTTGCAGATACATTAGTTGGTTTAACAGTAAAAGAAGTAAGTGAATTAGCAGATATTTTAAAAGAAGAGCACGGTATTGAGCCTGCTGCTGCGGCAGTAGCAGTTGCTGCACCTGGTGCAGGTGGTGGTGGCGAAGCTGCTGCTGAGCAAACAGAGTTCACAGTAGTATTAACTTCTGCTGGCGCTGGTAAATTGAAAGTAGTAAAAGAAGTAAAAACACTTTTAGGTGTTGGATTAAAAGATGCTAAGGAATTAGTAGATGGCGCTCCAGCAAACGTAAAAGAAGGTGTTTCTAAGGATGAAGCAGAGAAGATCAAAGCTGCTTTAGAAGCAGTTGGTGCTAGTGTTGAGTTGAAGTAATCCTTCTACTTCTAAAACTATCTGTGAAGATAGTATAAAGGGTTGTTTTGATAGGTTTGGCTAAAATCTTACTTTCAAAACAACCCTACTTTAAAATGTCGACCACTTAGATTCGTTGTATTAAAGCAGTAGACACACTTTGGATAGTACATTTCTATCCAAAATAATTTTAACTATTCCTAAATCGATTTATGCCAAAAGGCTTAGTCTTTTCTTAAGATAGTTTTTAGGGCTTAGAGAGTATTCATACCTTCTAGGCCTATTGTCGTCTCATTACTATACTTTAAAAAAACGAATTTTTGATGGAAGCCTAAATAGAAGTTTTGGAAAATTTAAGCATTTGGTTTGGTACGGATGCGCTTCATTGAGCGGGAGTCGAAATCAAAATTAAGACTTAACTTCTAGCGAATGATAGGGTTTATCATTTCCCTTCAAAAAATAATAAAGATTACTACAGAGGAAAGCCTCTATTTTTTAATATTGTTTGAAAAAGGCAAGGTACGTTTTTCACCATTACTCCTACTTTTGGGCGGGAAAAACTACTTTAATGCAATATGTAGTGATTCTTCCAATAAAGCAAAATTCGAGCCGTACTTTTTTTTTGTTTTGGAAGAATTTCTGAACATTTCTTATTTCAAACAGCATAAACAGGTGTTTCTATGACTGTTGTTAATGGTACTGCACAAACAGCTGAAGATCGTCGGATTAGCTTTGGTAAAATAAAGCTCCCTTCGTCTTATCCGGACTTATTAGAAATCCAATTGAAATCTTTTCAAGAATTTTTTCAATTAGAAACGACGCCTGAAAATCGTACAGATGAAGGTCTGTACCGTGTGTTTCAGGAAAATTTTCCTATTTCTGATGCTCGGAACATCTTCGTTCTCGAATTTTTGGATTACTTTATCGATCCACCTCGATATAGTATTGAAGAGTGTATGCACAGGGGCTTGACCTACAGCGTACCTTTAAAAGCCAAATTGCGCTTGTCTTGTAATGATGAGGAACATGTCGATTTCCAAACAATCGTTCAAGATGTATTTTTAGGAAACATTCCATACATGACTCCAAAAGGCACCTTTGTGATCAATGGTGCAGAGCGGGTTATTGTATCCCAATTACACCGGTCTCCTGGTGTATTCTTTGGACAGAGTTTCCACCCTAATGGAACAAAAATATATTCCGCCAGAGTTATTCCTTTTAAAGGGGCTTGGATGGAATTTGCTACAGATATCAATACGGTAATGTATGCTTATATTGATCGTAAGAAGAAATTCCCTGTTACTACTTTATTAAGAGCGATCGGCTATGATACAGATAGAGCGATATTAGATATTTTCGATTTGGCGGACGAAGTTCCTGCGACAGAAGATAATTTAATGAATTCTATTGGTAGAAAATTAGCGGCGAGAGTATTGAAAAGTTGGACAGAAGATTTTGTGGATGAAGATACAGGGGAGGTAGTAACGATCGAGAGAAACGAAATCATCTTGGAACGGGATATTGTTTTGGATGAACAAAACATCCAAGCAATTATTGCTTCTGATGCAGAGACCGTAATCCTTCAAAAGGATGATATCGAGGAAGATTACTCTATTATATATAATACGCTTCAAAAAGATCCTTCTAGTTCTGAAATTGAAGCAGTACAATATATCTATCGTCAACTTCGTGGTACAGATCCACCAGATGATGATACAGCAAGAGGTATTATCGATAAATTATTCTTCTCTGATAAGCGATATAATTTAGGAGAAGTTGGACGATATAAGATCAACCGTAAATTAGGACAAGATATTGATAAAGAAGTTTCTGTCTTAACAAAGGAAGATATCATTAAGATCGTAAAGTATTTGGTTAGTTTGATGAACCAAAAAGCGGAGATCGATGATATAGATCACTTGAGTAATCGTCGGATTAAAACAGTTGGAGAGCAATTATATGCACAGTTTGGTGTTGGTTTGGCTAGAATGGCTAGAACGATCCGAGAGCGTATGAATGTTAGAGATAATGAAGTATTTACGCCAATTGATTTGATCAACGCGCGGACTTTATCTTCTGTTATTAATTCCTTTTTTGGTACGAGTCAATTGTCTCAGTTCTTGGATCAAACCAATCCATTGTCTGAGATTACACATAAAAGAAGAATCTCTGCCTTAGGCCCAGGGGGTCTATCCAGAGAGCGAGCAGGTTTTGAGGTACGGGATGTTCATTATTCTCACTATGGTCGTCTTTGTACTATTGAAACACCAGAGGGACCTAATATTGGATTGATCTCGACCTTATGCGTTCACGCAAAGGTGAATAAAATGGGTTTCTTAGAAACCCCTTATCGACCAGTTACGGCCGGTAATGTGAATATAGATGATGAACCTATTTATTTGTCAGCAGAGGCAGAGGATTTCAAAAAAATTGCTCAAGCAAATGCGCAATTAAATGAACAAGGTGGTTTCGTAACAGATAGGGTTAAGTGTAGAGAGCATGGTGATTTCCCTGTATTAGCACCAGCAGACATCGAATTTATGGATGTCGCTCCTAACCAGATTGTAGGGGTATCGGCTTCCATGATTCCATTCTTGGAGAATGATGATGCCAATCGTGCCTTGATGGGATCGAATATGCAACGTCAGGCAGTACCATTATTGAGACCTCGTTCTCCAATTGTAGGTACAGGTTTAGAAGGAAAAGTGGCGAGAGATTCTCGGATGTTGATTAATGCAGAAGGAGAAGGTATCGTAGAATATGTGGATGCTAAAGAAGTAGTGATCCGATATGATAGAACGGAAGAAGAGAAGTTAATCTCATTTGAAGATAATCGCAAGTCTTATAAATTGGTGAAGTTCAGAAGAACCAATCAAGGTACTTGTATCAATTTGAAGCCAATTGTTCGTAAAGGACAACGGGTAACAAAAGGCCAGATCCTTTGTGATGGGTATGCAACGCAAAAAGGAGAATTGGCTTTAGGTCAAAACCTAAAAGTAGCCTTCATGCCTTGGAAAGGGTATAACTATGAGGATGCGATCGTATTATCTGAAAGAGTAGTAAGAGAGGATATTTTCACTTCCTTACACATTGAGCATTTTGAATTAGATGTACGGGATACAAAATTAGGAGAGGAAGAATTGACGAACGATATACCGAACGTTAGTGAAGAATCTACTAAAGACTTGGATGAGAATGGTATCATCAGAGTGGGAGCATGGGTGAAAGAAGGAGATATTCTGATTGGTAAAATTACACCGAAAGGGGAATCGGACCCAACACCAGAAGAGAAGTTATTAAGAGCCATCTTTGGAGATAAAGCAGGCGATGTAAAAGATGCTTCTTTAAAGGCGCCTCCATCTACGAAAGGAATCATTATCAACAAGCAATTATTTGCTCGTGCTAAGAAAGATAAAGATCAGAAGTCTCAAGAAAAAGATCAATTAGCGAAGCTAGATGACAACCACTTGATTACCTTAAATGAGATTAAGACCATCTTAATTGATAAGTTGTTAGTCTTAGTGAAAGGGAAAACATCTCAAGGATTGAAGAACATCTATGGAGAGATGAAGATTCAGAAAGGGGTGAAATACGATCAGGTATTATTGAAAGAATTGGAATTGATTTCTATTGATTATAGCAACTGGACAGAGGATGCGCATACGAATACTTTAATCGCTAGATTGTTACACAATTATAGCATCAAAGTAAATGAAGAAGTTGGTAAATACAAGCGAGAGAAATTTAATATTAGTATTGGTGATGAGCTACCTGCTGGTGTATTGAAATTAGCAAAAGTTTACTTAGCTAAGAAACGAAAGCTGAAAGTAGGAGATAAGTTAGCAGGTCGTCACGGTAATAAGGGAATTGTATCTAGAATCGTACGATTGGAAGATATGCCATTCTTGGATGACGGAACACAAGTGGATATTGTATTGAATCCACTAGGGGTACCTTCTCGGATGAACTTGGGGCAAATCTTTGAAACAGTATTAGGTTGGGCAGGAGAGAAGTTAGGGCTAAAATTTGGTACACCAATTTTCGATGGAGCCAGCATGGATGAAATCGAAGAGCGTATCCAAGAAGCAGGTCTTCCTTCTTTAGGTCAGACCTACTTACACGATGGAGAGACTGGCGATCGGTTCCACCAGCAAGCAACGGTGGGAGTTATCTATATGCTGAAATTATCTCACATGGTAGATGATAAGATGCACGCTCGTTCTATCGGACCATACTCCTTAATTACGCAGCAGCCATTGGGTGGTAAAGCACAGTTTGGTGGACAGCGTTTTGGTGAGATGGAAGTATGGGCCTTAGAAGCATTCGGTGCAGCTAGTATCCTACAAGAGTTATTAACGATCAAGTCAGATGATATTAATGGTCGGGCAAAAGCTTATGAAGCGATTGTAAAAGGGGATGTATTACCAGTTCCAAATATCCCTGAATCTTTCAATGTATTAATACACGAGTTGAGAGGTTTGGCATTGGACGTTAAGTTTGAGTAAAAAGGAATCAGGGGTCAAGAGTCAGCGGGCAGAATAGTCTGCCACTACTTTAAGATGTCTGGATTTAATTTACACTAAGTTGGAATAAAATTTTTAGGAGTCAGGGATTAGGAATTAGGGGTCAGGAGTCAGGAGTCAGGAGTCAGGCATAGTACATTTTTACTATGCTTTACTCCTGACTCCTGACTCCTGACCCCTGACTCCTGACCCCTTAACATTAACTATATGCCTTTTAAAAAGAATTTTAGTAATAACAAATATCCGCAGCAAGCGACTTTCGAAAGCATCACGATTAGCTTGGCTTCTCCAGATGATATTTTGGAAAGATCTTTTGGTGAGGTGTTGAAGCCAGAGACGATCAATTATCGTTCTTATAAACCAGAACGAGATGGATTGTTTTGTGAGAGAATTTTTGGCCCTGTAAAGGATTACGAATGTTATTGTGGTAAGTATAAGAGGATTAGATATAAAGGAATCGTTTGTGATAGATGTGGTGTAGAGGTGACAGAAAAGAAGGTGCGAAGAGAAAGAATGGGACACATTAAGTTGGTTGTTCCTGTGGTTCATATCTGGTTCTTTAAATCTTTGCCTAACAAAATTGGCTACTTATTAGGATTGTCTTCTAAGAAATTAGAAACAATTATCTACTATGAAAGATATGTCGTTATTCAACCAGGAGTGAAGACAGAAGAGGGAGTGGTGGTCAAAGATTTATTGACAGAGGAAGAGTATTTAGATACTTTGGAATCTTTGCCAGAAGGCAATCAGCTGTTAGATGACGACCATCCAGATAAGTTTATTGCGAAGATGGGAGCGGATGCGGTAAAAGGCTTATTGATGCGTTTGGATTTAGATCAACTATCTTATGATCTTAGACATCAAGCAGCAACAGAAACATCGCAGCAAAGAAAGGCAGAAGCATTAAAGCGATTACGAGTAGTGGAAGCATTTAGAGATGGTCAAACAAGAATTGACAACCGACCTGAGTGGACGGTGATTCAATACTTGCCAGTTGTACCACCTGAATTGAGACCATTAGTACCATTGGATGGTGGTCGTTTTGCGAGTTCAGATTTAAATGATTTATACAGACGGGTAATCATTAGAAATAACCGTTTGAAGCGTTTGTTAGAAATTAAAGCGCCAGAAGTAATTCTTCGGAATGAGAAGCGGATGTTGCAAGAGGCGGTAGATTCTTTGTTTGATAACTCAAGAAAATCCAATGCTGTAAAAGCAGAGGGTGGACGTGCGCTGAAATCTTTGAGTGATATTTTAAAGGGTAAGCAAGGTCGTTTCCGTCAAAACTTGTTAGGAAAGCGGGTAGATTACTCTGGTCGTTCTGTAATTGTGGTAGGACCGACCTTAAAACTACATGAGTGTGGTTTACCAAAAGGGATGGCCTCTGAGTTATTCAAGCCGTTTGTAATTAGAAAGTTGATTGAGCGAGGTATCGTAAAAACGGTTAAATCGGCTAAGAAATTAGTAGATAGAAAAGATCCAGTTATTTGGGAAATCCTGGAAAATATTTTGAAAGGGCATCCAATCATGCTGAATCGTGCACCAACGCTTCACCGTTTATCTATTCAATCTTTCCAACCAAGATTGGTAGAAGGAAAAGCGATTCAATTACACCCATTAGTGTGTGGTGCCTTCAACGCCGATTTCGATGGAGATCAAATGGCGGTACACGTACCTTTGAGCCAAGCAGCAATCTTGGAAGCACAGGTATTGATGTTGTCCGCACATAATATGTTGAATCCACAGGATGGATCTCCTATTACCCTTCCTTCTCAGGATATGGTATTGGGCTTGTATTATATTACAAAAGAGCGAACGCACGCGAAGAATTATAAAGTGCCAATTTTTTACTCTTCAGAGGAAGTACTGATTGCTTACAATGAAGGGGAGATAGAGATGCATGCAAAAATCCAAGTTAGAGTCCCTAATTGGTTGGATGAGGAAACAGGAGAAGTAGGAAGTAAGCGAATAGAAACAACTGTTGGTAGAGTTTTATTTAATAGTGTAGCACCAGAAGGTATTCCTTTCATTAATCAATTGCTGACGAAGAAAGCATTGAAGAAAGTAATCGGTGGGATCATTCGTAGAACGAACTTTACTCTTACTGCAGAATTTTTGGATGCGATCAAGACTTTAGGATTTAACTGGGCATTCAAAGGTGGCTTGTCTTTTAACTTAGGAGATTTGATTACTCCTTCTAATAAGGCAATAACGCTACAAAATGCACAAACTGAAGTGGATGAGGTTTGGATGAACTACGAGATGGGACTAATTACCAATAATGAGCGGTACAACCAAATTATTGATAAATGGACTTTCGCAGATAATCAGATTACGACTAAGTTGATGGAAGAATTGGCCACTCATAAAGATGGCTTCAACTCGGTATATATGATGTTGCACTCAGGTGCGCGGGGTTCTACACAGCAGATTAAACAGTTATGTGGACTTCGGGGATTGATGGCAAAACCAAGAAAATCTGGTGATACCGGAGGGGCGATCATTGAAAACCCAATCTTATCCAATTTCGTGGATGGTTTATCTGTATTGGAATACTTTATCTCTACTCACGGTGCGAGAAAAGGTTTGGCCGATACGGCATTGAAGACAGCCGATGCAGGTTATTTGACTAGACGTTTGGTGGATGTGGCGCAGGATGTCGTGATTCAAGAACTTGATTGTAATACCTTAAGAGGTATTGAGACAACTGCCTTAAAGGAAAATGAAAAAATAATTCAAGATTTAGCAACAAGAATTGAAGGTAGATATACCTTACATGATATTGTGCATCCAGTAACAGATGAATTAATTTTAGCGGCTGCGGAGTATATAGGTCTGGATGTTGCTAAGTACATCGAAGAAGTTGGTATTGAGATGGTGACTATCCGTTCAGTATTGACTTGTGCAACTAAACGTGGTGTATGTAATAAATGCTATGGTAAAAACTTAGCAACTGGTAGAATTGCAGAAGAAGGAGATGCAGTAGGTATTATTGCTGCTCAATCAATTGGTGAGCCAGGTACACAGTTGACCCTTCGTACATTCCACGTTGGTGGTATTGCTTCTGTCTCAAAGACGGAATCTTCTTTAATGAGTAAGTTTGATGGTAAATTAGAATTTGATAGTATTCGTGTCACAACTATAAAAGGAGAGGACGGAAAAGAATCAGATGTAATTTTATCAAGAACAGGGGAAATACGAATTATTGATCCGAAAACGGCCAAAGTGTATTCTACTATGCACATGCCTTATGGTGCAAGCCTTTTTGTGAAGGATGGCGATATAATTTCAAAAGGAGATAAAATTTGTGAATGGGATCCATTTAATAACGTAATCATTTCTGAATTTTCTGGTATTATTAAATTTGATGCTATTGATGAAGGGGTCACTTTCCGACAGGAAAGAGATGATCAAACAGGTCACTCTGAGAAAGTAATTATTGAATCTAAGAATAAGAAGAAAATTCCGATCATTAAGATCGTTAGTAAGGATGGAGAAGATCTTAGAAGTTATAACATGCCAGTAGGTTCTTATATCTCTGCAGAAGATGGCGCAGAGGTGAAGGCCGGAGATAGAATTGCGAAGATTCCTAGAAAGTTGGGTAAGATTCAGGATATTACAGGTGGTCTGCCACGGGTAACAGAATTATTCGAGGCGAGAAAACCATCGAATCCTGCAACGACTTCTGAAATTGACGGTGTTGTTTCTTTTGGTAAAATTAAGAGAGGTAATAGAGAGGTGATCGTAACGTCTAAAGATGAGCAAAGAAGGAAATATTTGGTTGGTTTATCCAAGCATATTCTTGTTCAAGAGGGCGATTTCGTGAGAGCAGGTACACCATTATCTGATGGGGCTATTTCTCCAATTGATATTTTAGCAATTAAAGGACCATTTGCTGTACAGCAATACTTAGTGAATGGGGTACAAGAAGTATATCGTTCTCAAGGTATTACGATTAATGATAAACATATCGAGGTAATCGTTCGTCAAATGATGCGTCGAGTAATTATTGTAGATCCAGGAGATTCTACTTTCTTAGAAGGAGAAGCAGTTGAACGTTATGATTTCTTAGCACAGAATGATTTTATCTTTGATAAGAAATTCGTAGAAGATTCAGGAGACTCTAATAAGTTGAAACCTGGTCAGCTAGTTACTTTGCGTCAATTGAGAGAAGAGAATTCTTTCTTGAAGCGTAATGATAAGAAATTAGTTCAATCCAGAGCTGTTGTCAATGCAACCTCTAGACCATTATTACAAGGTATTACCCGATCTTCTTTGGGTGTGGCTAGTTGGATTTCCGCTGCTTCTTTCCAAGAAACAACGAAAGTACTAAGTACAGCAGCTATTGGTGCTAAGATGGATTTCTTAGAAGGCTTGAAAGAGAATGTAATTGTTGGTAAGAAAATTCCAGCAGGTACGGGCTTGAAAAAGTACAAGAGTATTTTCGTGAACACGAAGGAAAACCACGAGGCAGAGAAAGCGCGTCAAGCACAATTTGAAGAGATTGAAGATTATAGCAACTAGAATACTTGTTATATAGCATGAAAAAAAGCGTCACAATTAATTTTGTGACGCTTTTTTTGTTGGAAGCTAATAGTGGGTGATAGGTGATAGGTGATAGGTGATAGGTAAAAAGTAATAGGTAATAGGTAATAAGTAATAAGGTAATAGGTAAAAAGTAATAGGTAATATGCTGGACTTTAGCCATTAGACTTGTTCGACGATAGCTGATGAGGCGAGATGGCGGAAAATTTAGTTTTGTACAAGGCAAAATTTTTCGGAATAGCCGTAGCTATTGCTAAAAATTTTAACGCCGAACAAAATTAAATTTTGCCCATATCGCCCATCAAGATGTCGTCGAATAAGTCTATTAGTCTCGACCAGAGGTCAACAGGTTTAGGAACAGCCTGTAAGGGCTTGAACTCTAGATAAATCTTTATGTACAGTCACTATTTTCAGGCCAACTGTAAAGAAAGTCCTAGCTTATACGCTACTACCAAGCAATTACATACCAAACCTGTCGACCTCTAGTCGAGACCAGTAGCTAAAGTCCAGCATATTACCTATTACTTCTTACTTCTTACCTATGACTTTTACCTATTACTTACTAACCATCACCTTCTCTACCCAAAAACCATCTGCTGATTGCAGACGTATCAGATACATTCCATTATCATAAGCCGCTGTAGCTAACGAAAGCGTACCAGCATTTCGTAAAGTATGCTGCGTTAATACTTGCCCTTGTAAATTAAGTAGCTGTACGACTAGGTCTTTTTCCATTTCTGAAGAAAGCTGTATTTGAATCACTTCCCTTGCAGGATTAGGACTAACTCGAAAATCAAGTGCCGTATTAATTGTTTTGATAGACGTAACCCCTTCAACAAATTGCAAAAAGAAGTCTGCCGTATTGGCCGTGGCTGGAACAACACAATCTCCATGACTACCCTCTGAATTAATATCTATAGAAGTAACACTCGGTGCACCATTAGCATTCATAATGGAATCCGTATTTACGGCATTCAAATAACTAACTTGTTCATCTGCTTTACAGTACAATAATTGAGTCGGAGCAGTTGGAATCCAATCAAATAAATCATTGTCGCTCAAAGCAATTCTTGCTGGATTATTTGGATCAGTTTGCAAAGCTTCTAAAAAAGTAGGCTTAAATAGCCGATTTGGAAGAGAAGCACCATATAACTCTGTTAATTGATTGACTAACAGGGTATTAAGATCTCCTCTTGTTACTGCTCCTGTTGAAAATTGTTCTATGCTTGGAATAAAAGCATCTTCAAATACTTCTGATAAATCTTCATATAGGTTTCCATAAACACTTTGATAAGCAACAAACATCCACACGACATAAGAAGGAAAATCGTAGGCTTCATCATTCATGGACGAACCTAAGACATTCTTGGATAAAGTGTATGGACCAGACATGTGACTGGCAGCGGTAACTGTAAATTCTTCTTTTAAATTTGTTTCGATTTCTTTGTGCATCGCCATCCCTGCATGCCCCCCTTGTGAATAACCCGTAATAAATAATTGTTCATTAAAAGGAACACCTTCTGCTGTCAGAAATTCTTTTGCGGCTCTAACCAAATCAATACCAGCAGAAGCTTCTGTATCTGCATGTATGTAAGGATGTATTAAACGTTTAGAATCTCCCAAGCCCAAATAATCTGCAGCAGTTGAAATGAAGCCCTTACCCGCAAAGTAATAGACTAAAAAAGATTCTTGAGGTAATCTAGAAGGAACATCTTCTCGATTAGAAGATGTACCATGTTGATAAGCAACAATTGGAGCTGGATTATCCAGAATAGGCAAGACTAGCAAACCAGAAGCGGTATCAATACGCCCATCTGTATCAGGCGTTTCATAGCTTATTTTATAAGCATTTATGCCATAATCTACAGAAACACCTAGAAAACCAAAAATAAGACTTAGCTCTTCTTGAGATCGCGTTTCAAGCAAAGTTGCCTCTACTAATTTTTGGGAAAATGCTTGAAAGAAGATCATTCCAAGTACCATTGTGAGTAACATTTTTTTCATGTAAATAGTCTGTTTATGTAAACGTTATTAAACTGGAATTTAGTGATAGAATGCAAATAACGGGCAAGATAGGACACGGATTGGACGGATAAAACGGATCGGCACAGATTTTTTAAATAATCCGTCCCGATCCGTTTTATTCGTCCGATTCATGCCCTATTTACACCTTATTTGTATTTTTATTTGGCATAAAACCTAATTCCTTGGGGGTAAGTTATTAAAATAAACATCTATTTACTAATACTGTTTATCAATGCTTGGGTATTGTTCTCTAACTGACACAATTTTTAGAATAAGTAACGAGGAAATAAAATAGTCTTCTCTTCCAAAGATTGTCGAATAGCATACAAGAATAGAATATTTTTTTACTATTGTATACAAAAAAAAAGATAAGCTCTATATTGCGTTCAAGGCGAACGAAAAGTCATTTTTTATATTTTTATACATAAACCATTAATTTTGTGGTTCTCTGACAAATTCTGTGGAATAAGATTTTAACCGTCCGATGACTGCGTCGTCGAATGGTTAAAATCAGCTCATCCGACGACGCTACAGGCTGACCGTTCATAGCTTTGAGTTATACGTAGCCACCAAATTTAGTCGAGCTGTACAGAAAAAAACTACGGAGTAGTTGAACCCGAATAACCTCGGATGCAATCCGAGGGAACCCAAAATACTCCCTCACATCTGGCAACTACGGAGTAGTTGAACGTGAAAACAGCCAAACGCTTTGTTCAATTACTCCGTAGTTCCTTGATGTTGACATAGAAATCCCTCGGATTACATCCGAGGTTATTCACGTTCAACCACTCCGTGGTTTTCTTTGTACAGCTCGAATAAATTTGGTGGTTACGAAAAACGCATTAACGGTCAACCTGGCTAGTCATCGGACGAGTTGATTTTTCACGGGACATAAAATTATTATAAAACCTACTATTACATGAAAAAAATTTTACTACTCCTCACATTTTTTTGCGCTTGTTTAAGTAGTCATGCACAAGAAGTCGTCTGTATGCCAGATACTTCTTTTGCAGATCAAGGGCCAGGTGCATTCCCGTTGCCTTTAAATGAAGGCGAAGGTGGTCTAATAGACTTTCCTGCTTGTATCAATGATCCGTATGAATTAGTATTTACTATTCAATTGGGCGATTCTATCAATGTAGCAGGTGTAGGCAGTATTGATGTATTTAACGCAGCAATTGAAACAACAGGAGCTGTGTCAGGTTTACCAGAAGGCTTGGATTATTTTTGTAATCCACCAGATTGTATATTTCCCGATACGCTTGCAGGTTGTATAGTTGTTAAAGGAACACCTAACTCAAATAATCCATTAGGAGATTATCCATTGACCATAACCGGTAGTGCTCTATTAGATGGGTTTGGGAATTTTCCACTTACCTTTCCAGGCATTCTAGCAGCAGGGAGTATATTATTAGATTAGCAGAAACAGGTACCTGTGAAGCGGTTAAGACTAGTGTTCCAAGTTATTTAAAAGAAAATATCGAGTTAGGAAACACGCCTAATCCTGTTCAATCAAAAACTACTATTGAAATGACTTCTTTGATAGATGGTGATTTTCAATTTAAAGTCTTTGATATGACAGGTCGTTCCGTCTATTCGGAGGCGATTCACCTAAACGTGGGTTATAATACCCTTTCTTACGATGCAAGTGATTTAGGAGAAGGTATGTATATTTATACGCTTGGTGATGGTAATGCTATGATCTACGAAAAAATGCTTATTAGTCGAAATCAATAAATATTTTTAGCATAACGTAGGGGATGTCTTTAATTGAATTGTCTAGTGATTGAAATTAGAAATCAACGACTCAAGGAGAATCCATACAATAAGTTTCTTTCTTGAAAAAATTAATCACTAAACAATTCAATTTTATGCTGTTATTAAGAAAGTGTTTTGCATTCGTTTTATTTACTTGTTTATTATTTACTTCTTGTAAGAAAGATGGCGAGCTTACAGAACTATCTCCAAATACTCCGATTACTAGCCCGCAACAACCGACTCCCGCTAATCCATCGACAATTAATGAAGCTACTACCTTCAGAGCATTAGCCGCAGCTGCCAAGACTAGTCAAAATACCGCCAATGGTTTAACAGAAGAAGAAAACCCTTGTGGCTGTTACGATTTATTTAAAGACATAGATTTTGAAGCGTCAGACGCTGAAGTAGATGCTGCTATTGAAGCAGCATTGGCTGCCCTAAGCGAAGAAGAAATTACCCGAATATTTGAGCCTGTTTGTACCGATAATGGAGAAATTATAGAAAGTGCTTGTGTCGCCGATTGCCAAGGTGTAACGAATTACCATATTTGCTCGGATGATGAATTAGAAGACTATTTCTTTGAAGATTTTGAATGCGAAGATTTAGATTCTTTATCTTTTCCTTTTGAATTAGACTTACCTGACGGGACAGTTATTACCGTAAATAACGAAGAAGAATTATTTGCTGCTTTTGAAAATTGGTACGAAGAACATGGCGATGACTATGAAGATCATGATGAGTGGGGCGAAGAGTGGGAACATGGAGATTGGGATGATTATGAGGAGTGCTATACTATTGTTTATCCTGTATCTATTAATTTTCCAGATGGCACTTCTGCTACTTACAATAGTGATGAGGAGCTCTATAAAGGAATAGAGACTTGGTATGAGGCTAATCTTGAAAGTAATGAAGAGCCAATGCCTGTCTACCCAATAACTATTATGTTGCAAGATAGTACTACACAAACGATTAATAATGATGCAGAAATAGAAGCCTTAGATAAAGAATGTTATGGCGATTATGAAGAAGATATTTGTTTCGATATTGTATTTCCTATGACCATCACAAATTTAGATAGTACAATAGTTGTTGTTAATACGGAAGATGAATTGGAGGATGCACTAGAAGCAATATTTGATGGAATGGATGAAGAGGATATTGATGAAGCAAGTCTTTTTGCAGTTTTATTTCCTTTCGATATTCAATACGAAGACGGAACAATAGCAACGATCAGCACAATTGAAGATTTAGAAATTGCGGTATTTAATTGCTTTGGTTTTGGCTTACAAGAAGCAGGAGGTGTTAAAGGATTATTGTCTAATACTACTGATAATAACAATTCCTTTTTATTAAAGAGAAAGTCCAAGTAATAGAGATTATTCGATATGTTTAGCTATTGGGTTGATACTGTATTTTACTCAAATATTGCCTGTTGGATAGATAGGTTCAAGTATCCAATTCAAGTTCAGAATGTAACGCTGCCAAACATCTGTTGTCAACATTACGGATTTGAAATTGAATTGGATACTTGCTCTTAAAAAATGCTAATTAGTATTGACAAAAAAATAACTCCGTCTTTTGGATTTGAAATTGAGTCTTTTTTTGACATGTTTATCCACTTGGTTGACACTTTTAAATCTACAAAAATAAACAGCTAACTAGACATGATTCAACACGGATGAGACGGATTAAACGGATTTAATATAGGTCGTGAGCGGCTTGCATGTATCACTCACGACCTACATTAAATCCGTCTTATCCTGTTTAATCCGTGTTGAACCTGTCGTGCCGCCAGGCAGGATCATGTGTAATTGGGTCATAAAATATCAACTACTTTTGGCGTTTAGATAAACTTGTCCTTTTTTTCATAGATTTTCAACCCATGAAAAAAAGAACTCATTTTAAAATCGACTGACTTATTTTTTTGTCGTTTCTTAGTTCAAACACATTGATTATTCCAAATAAAAATAAGGCAGGTAACTCCGCTCCCTGCCTTATTTTTATTTGGAATAAATGCTAATTTTCTACCTAAACAACTCAAGGTTAAAAAGAAAATCCATACCGCAAAGTAGGAAAAGGAATCCCCAAGCCTACTTCATTACTGGTAGAAAGATCGTTGTTTTCTGTATAGGCTACGATAGGATTCTCTTGAGCATATACATTATTTATCCCAATAGACAATTGATGTTTTATTTTCTTTTTAGACCAATCAAAATTAGCGATAATATCTAATCGGTGGAATGCTTTTAATTGATAAGTATTAACCGGCAAGGAAGAATCAAATGGAAAAGGTTGTAGTATATCCGTCTCTATCTCGAAATTTTCGGTATCAATATTTTTAATAGTTGTCCATTGGCCACTACCATATTGCCAAGTAGCAAATAAATTAAATACGCGACCGAATTGATGACTCAAACCTGTTTTTATCAGATGTTTACGATTGTATTGATAAGGAAATTTTTGTGCACTATTGATCAGATCATATTGGCGATCAGACCATGCTAGATTATAATTGACCCAGCCAGTCGTTTTGCCAGTTGTTTTGCTAAATGCTAGTTCCACCCCATAGCTCCAACCTTGTCCAATAGCCACTTCGTTTTCCCAATCAAATTCTTCACTTGGTTCTAATAGGAAACTGGTATTATCTCGATAGGTAATCAAATGATTCATTTTTTTATAGTAGCCTTCAAGAGATGCATTCAAGCTTTTCGAAAATGCCCAATGGAAACCTAGATCTGTTTGCCAAGAATCTTGTGGTCGAACTTTATTAGTAGAAGGAACCCATAAATTTGTTGGGATAATCGTACTAGTTGATTTTAAAACATGTAAGAATTGTGCCATTCGATTAATAGAACCAATTAACTGCCCATTGGGATGAAATTGATATTGAAAAGCTAGTCGAGGTTGTAAGGAAGGATATATTTTATTAGGCGCAATAAAAGCTACCGTATGTAATCCAAATTGTGCTTTCCATTTATCGTTCAACTGTATATCATCTTCTATGTAGGCATTTACTTCTGTAGCGAAATAACTTGGATCAAGTAACGTACTTCTATCTTCAAATTCTTGTATATCGAATACAAATCCTTCAGACTCAAATTCGTCTGTTAATAAGGAGGGATTAAACTGACGGATCAAAAGACCACCTCCAAATTTGAAATGATTTTTGGTATTGGGTACATAATCAAAATCAATTTTAAGACCACTATCTTTTATAAGAGATTTGAATTGAAATAAGGCTACATTTGAAAAATAATCTATTTCTTCCTCCCCTTCCTCTTCCAAAAAAGAGAACTCAAAATAATCTTCTGTTCCATAGTAGCTGTTGAAAGTAAACTCACTATAGGTCAAAGAGGTATTGGAAAAAAGTTTGTTATTCCATAAGTGGTTCCAGCGCAAGGCGAGGATGGTATTTCCCCAATCGAAGTTTAAAAAATTGGCTTGAGCATTAACAAAACTAGAATCACAATAAAGCGAATCTATACAGGCGTCTCCCCCCAATGGATCTTGGGGGACGATGTCCTCAAAGCTTACTTTATCTTCCGCTTGAATGATATCTCGTCCTTTATAAAAACTAATATAGAGATGATCTTTTTTCGAAAATGCATGATTTACTTTTAAATTAGTATCATAAAAATAATAACCTGATTTTGTGACAGTAGGTTCGATTCCCCTTACAATCGCATTAATTACAGGATCTAAGTGGGTACGGCGGGCTGATACTAAGAAGGAAGTTTGATCTTGCTTGATTGGACCTTCCACAAATGCACTAGTAGCAAATAGACTACTACTAAGACCACCATGATAGTTTTTTGAACTACCTTCTCTAGTACGAATATCAATTACTGAAGACAAACGACCGCCATATTGTGCTGGTAAATAGCCTTTATATAAAGATGCGTTTTTAATCGTATTTGCATTAAAAACAGAAAAGAGACCTAATGTATGAGATGGATTATAAACGGGAACGCCATCTAGTAAAATTAAATTTTGATCTGCATTTCCTCCTCTCACACGCATTCCTACAAATCCATCGGCACCAGATTGTACACCCGGTAAAGTATGGAAATATTTTAAAACATCAGGCTCTCCACCTAAGGTAGGAATTTGATTGACTTTTTTTGATTTGAAATTGGGGGCTTGGTATATCCCCGCTTGAGTATGTGGCAAAATTTTGGAATCCGTTACAACTACTTCTTGAAGGGTAAGAGAAGCATTTAAACCAATCGTATAATGGAGATCTTTTTGAATAGCAATTTCATAATCTCTTGATCGAAAGCCAAGGTAAGAATAATTGAGTTTGGCTCTTCCTTTAGGTATAGATAAACTATAAAAACCATATTCATTAGTGATGGTCCCCTTGCCAGAAGTGAAATCAAAAACGGTTGCAGCAACCAATCTCTCTCCTGATAAGCTATCTTCTACAAAACCACTAATGGTATAAATGGGAGGGGGTAATTGAATTAAAGAAATGATATGATCGGATACTTGAAAGGTATAGTCTGTATTATATAAACATTTTTTTAAAATGTACTTTAATGATTTGTTGTCAACTTGTAAAGTGACTCGTTGATCTTTACTGAAATTATTACTATTGAAAGAAATACTACAATTAGCTTTTTCGCTTAAATGGAGTAGGGCATCTTCCACGGAGACATCCGTGAGATGAATATTTAATGGAGTATCTAATAAGGACTGACCAGATAAACAAAAAGGAAAGACAAAAAAAAATAAAAATATAAGCGAGCGCATAACTTTAGGTGTTAGAGAGGGAATAATCAAAAATGATGTTTTCACTCACAATTCCCACCAATTAATTCATATTCTTTGTCACGTACTTGTTTTAGCGTAATACCAAAATCCTTGCAGATTGTTTTTAACAAGGCATCTACTGCAGGATTTGGGAAACGACCTGTCACTTGACATTTGTTTAGGGAAGTGGTGTTGGCAATAATTGTGACGTCAAACAATCGTTCCAAATTTTCAAGTACTTCTGGAATAGGTGTTCCTTTGAATAAAAGCACTTGGCTTTTCCAAGCTAATTCATTCATATCTGTTTCCGCTGTTTTTTGGACTAGGTTGGTGTTATGCTGATGGATTCCTTTTTCGTTGGCGACTAATAGAACGGATTCTTTATTGTCTAAACTGCTCAATTGAACCTTTCCTGTTTGAACAACCACTTCTGTCTGTGTGTCGTTTTTTATTGCTCGCACATTAAAAGAAGTGCCTAAAACTTTAACTTCAGAGGAAGCAGTTTCAATAATGAATGGCTTAGATGCATCTTTAGTAACATCAAAAAAAGCTTCTCCTTCTAATTGTACCTTTCTTTGGGATTGGGTAAAAGCAGTAGGGTAGTGCAATTGACTTTTTTCATTTAACCACACTTGTGTACCATCTGCTAACGTAATATGTTTAGTCTCGCTACGAGTGGTCTTTGCTGCTATTAATGGCTCAGCTATTGGCTGACTAACTAAAAACCAAGTACCAAGACCCAGTACTAAAGCAATTGCTGCTGCCCAAGATAACCAAGCTCTTTTTTTATGTATAGGAACAACTGTTGCTACCTTTTGTGGGGTAATAGTAGGTTCATCTAGTTTGATTCGTTGTTGGAGTGCTTGAAATTCAGTTTCTAGGTTAAAAGCTACAGGTGCTTCATATCCTTCACTCAATACCCAATCGTCTTTGATCTTTTGAGCGATCACTTTATTAATGGGGGCCTCCTTTAGCCAAGCATCTAATAGATTTTGCTCCACTACATCTAATTGACTCTGTAGTTGTTTATAGACTAAGGATATGTATTTATCTTGATCCATTATTATTCAGAAGTAAAGTTTTTTTAAATAGATTGTAGATTTTATCGTTATTATTCTCTTACTAGACAAGTTAAAACAGGCCTTCCCCTATCTTTTATGTAAAGAAATGCAATAAAAAAAACAGATTTAGCCCATTATATTCTTCCACTACCAATCGAATCAATTTTAACGCCTTTGTTATTTGATTTTCAATGGTTTTAGTAGAGATATTAAGTTGTGCGGCAATATCTTTATGAGAGAAATGCTCAAAGCGACTCATTTTAAAAATCGTTTTACATTTATCTGGTAAATTGTCAATTGTCTTATTAATTGCATTTTGTAAATCAGAGGCTTCTAAGGTTTGTTGTGGCGATACTTCTTGCGTGGGTGTTTTCGTGTCAAAATGATCTTCCCCCCAGTCGATTCGCTTATGCATTTTTAAATAATTCAAAGATCGATTGACTACCGCCTTTCTAAGATAGGCTTTTAAGGAGGATTGAATTATTATTGTTTCCCGTTTTTTCCATAATTCAAAAAAGACATCTTGCACTAGATCTTTTGCCTTATCATTATCCCCAATTATATTGTAGCCCGATACTAGCAAATACTTGTAGTATTGATTAAAAATGGCCTGCAATGCACTTTCATCACCTTGCTGTAGATCAAGCATCCATTTTTTTTTCGGTATTTTCAGTAGGTTGACTTAAACTCATGCCCCAAAGTTAGCTAGTTTGTGGTTTTTTTGGAATGAAAAGAGGATAAATAACATTTCTTGTTATCTTAGCTTGCCTTTTAATTGTAAACAGAACTTATGGTTGTTCCTTGAAGCAACAAGATTAATAAGCTACTCTAGAATCTAACGGTTTCGTTTGTATAAAGATATAATAAAATGAAAAACTATATTGTCTTCTTCCTTTGTTGCTGCTGCTATGTTGCTAGTTCCCAAGTAGAACTGCTATCAGAGCGCTTTGCATTTGAGCCAGAATTGAGCTATGATACTTCCATTCCTACACCTAAAGAGGTGTTGGGTTATGAACTTGGAGAACGATTTACGATTTACTCAGATGCGCTCAAATATTTTAAACAATTGGCAGCAGCCTCGGATAAAATCAGTATTGGTTCTTATGGAGAAACCTATGAGGGGCGAGAATTGATTTACTTAGTAGTGAGTGCTTCGAAAAATCAAGCACGCATGGAAGAGATCAGGCAGACCAATCTGCAATTGGCTAATCCGATGCTTTTAAAAGAGTCAGCAGCAGTTGATCTAATGGATAAAAATCCGATAGTCGTAAGTTGCAGCTATAATATTCATGGAACGAAGCAGCTTCTACAGAAGCAGCGATGCAAGTCGCCTATCGTTTAGCTGCAGCCGAAGATGAGGCTACTGCATCCTTATTAGACAATATGGTTTTCGTCATGATGCCTTGTATCAATCCAGATGGACGAGATCGATATGTTTACTGGTATAATGGTGTTGCTCGTTCTGTATTGGGAAAAGAACCAAAAGATTTGGAGCATTTTGCGCCATGGCCAAATGGTCGAACAAATCATTATTGGTTCGATTTGAATAGAGATTGGATTTGGTTGGTGCACCCAGAATCAAGAGGACATATTAAAGGTCTATCAAGAATGGATGCCACAGGTACATGTAGATTATCACGAGCAAGGATATAACAATAATTATTTCACTGTTCCTAGTCCTGGGCCAAAGAATAAATTCTTGCCCAATAATTATACTGCCTTAACAGATACTTTTGGTAGAGCGAATATTGCGGCATCGATAAGCATCAAATCTCTTACTTTACAAGCGAAGCTTTTGATATGTTTTATCCAGGATATGGTTCCAGTTATCCTTCCGTTATGGGAGCTATTGGTATGCTGACAGAGCAAGGAGGTATCGCTGGGGGAAGGGCTGTAGAAACGAGTGATGGAACTATTTTGACAATCAGACAACGCTTATTTGATCATTACCTCACCTCTATTGCTACGCTAAAAAAAGCAGTAGAACATAAGCGGATATTTCAAGAATATACTTATCAAGCCCTTTCTCCAAAAAGTAATAAGAATGCGACGAAAGCGTATCTTTTACCACCAGATGAAAATGGGTATTTAAAAGAAGTAGTCAACATTTTATTGAGCCATGGTATAAACGTTGAGCAAGCAAATAATAGTTTTTCCATATCGGATGCAAGGAGTTATAGAACAGGAAAACCAGCGACAAAAAGATTCGATAAAGGCACTATTATTATTAATACGAAGCAGCCCAAACACTTGTTATCAATAGTATCTTTTCTCCTGAAATGGAAATAGAAGATTCGGTAATGTATGATATGTCGGCATGGTCTGCGCCTATAGCCTATAATTTAGAGGCCTACCAGAGTAATCGTCTATCAATGTGGCTACTTCCAAAATCACAAAACCTTTAAGCCATGCATCCCAACTAAATAATCCGTCTGCTAACTATGCTTATGTCATTGATTGGGAACAACAATATGCACCAAAAGCATTATCCTTATTATGGCAGAAAGGCTATAGAGTTCGGTCTGTAGAAAAAGCTTTTAGTACAGGATTGAAAACCTATCAGCCAGGGTCTTTGGTTGTTTTACGAGGGACGGAATTTAGATAAAAAGACGAAGATAGAAGCAGATATGAAGGCTATAGCTAAGGGGGGCGAATGTGGTTATTGATGGCTTGAATACAGGAAGAATGGAATCCGGTATTGATTTATCTTCTAGGTTTAGTAAGCCGGTAAAACAACCTAAAGTAGCTTTACTGGTAGAGCCACCATTTGATACCTATACTTGTGGTCAGTTGTATTTCCTTTTCGATCAAATTACGGCTTTGCCGATTGAACGTATTCGAACGTCTATTTTAAAACAAACGACTATCCCTTCCTTCGGTGCACGTTACGGGCGTGCAGATATAAAGGACTATGATGTATTAATTTTACCAGGAGGTGGGGAAAACCTAAAAAAAATATTTGAAAAAAAAGAACTAGAAGCAATTAAAAACTGGGTAAAAAGTGGAGGTACTTTAATAGCTACAGAGAGTGCTGTTGATTTTTTCACCAAAAAAGCGTCGGGCTTTACCAATATAGAACTAGTCAAGTTGCCTATAGATTCTAGTAAGCAAGCTAATGTTGTTCCGTATGCAGACAGAAGGGATTATCATGGGAAGAAGAATATTCCAGGGGCAGGAATGAATGCCTCTCTTGATATTTCTAACCCTTTAGCATTTGGGATGCCCAAGGATTTATATTCATTAAAGTTTGGATCGAATGCTTTAAAACCCAATGCTACTTTCCAAGCAGTTGGTACGTATGTCGCGAATCCTAATCATTATTAGCTTCAGGGTATGCATCTAAAGAGAATTTGAACCGATTGGCGGGAAAGGTATTTGCAGGGGTGCAGCCTATGGGAGATGGTAAAGTGGTTCTTTTAGTGGATAATACGCAGTATCGAATGTTTTGGAGGGGACCTTCTAGGATGATGCAGAATGCAGTAATGTTGTTGGGTGGAAGGTAAGATACTTACTTTGTTTAGATGTCAGGCATTCTAGGAATACCTGACATCTAATTTTTAAACCTAGCCTGCCACCTTATTCAAAAAATTGGCACCCGCGTCAATAATATGATTAATTAAAGTTATATCTGGTGCATAGATAGTAGTATCCTCCTCTGGTTCCATAAATTTCAAACAAACTTTATTGCAAGGACTGGTACAAGAAGAAGCATTGTTCAAAAACATATAAGAAGCAAGACTCACAACTGCTAATAATATAAATAAATAAGAACGGGTGTTTAATTTTTTCATACTAGTATGATTTATAGAATATAAGGAATCCTTAGTATACCTTTAAATATACGTTAATTCAGATGAAATCGTTGAAAATATCGACGATTGAACCCTATTTAAGGATAATTAAGCTATTTCTAATGACAGATCCTAAAAGGAAAGGTTGCATGGCCTTAATTTTTGTTAAAATCTTAACAGATGTTAAATTGTATATTAGTAAACGTTATATTTGTCTATTGATTCTCAAATAACCGAATACGATAATATATGTATTTTTAAGTTTTACATAATTTAGAGAATCCTAATGAGGCTGTCATTTAACTATGACAGCTTTTTTATTTAATAGGAGTCGGGTTGGCAACTCATTATAGTTATACTCTAAACGGGGCAAAAAAGTGATTTTTAAAATTTGTTTATCTGTTGAAATTGTTTAACTGTTTACTCGCATACTTTGTAAACAAATAAACATTCCAAACAAATAAACAATCCTTGAAAATCAGCTTTGTATACCACTCACTGTATATCATAGTATAACTCACCCTAGTGGACTTGACTTCTAAGACCTATTTCCTTACTTATGAAAAAAAAATGGTGGAAAGAAGCGGTTATCTATCAAATCTATCCAAGGAGTTTCAAGGATAGCAATGGAGATGGTATAGGCGACTTAAAAGGTATTATACAAAAATTAGACTACTTAGCTTTCCTAGGGGTAGATGTGCTTTGGCTGAGCCCTATTTTTAAATCTCCCAATGACGACAATGGTTATGACGTAAGTGATTATTGTGCGATTATGGAAGAGTTTGGAACGATGGAGGACTTTGATGAATTGTTAGCAACGGCTCATGATCGTGGCTTAAAAGTGATTCTAGATTTAGTGGTCAATCATTCTTCGGATGAACATGAATGGTTTCAAGTTTCTCGCCAATCTAAGGAGAATGAATATGCGGACTACTATTTTTGGGAAAAGGAAAAACCTAATAACTGGGCCTCCTTTTTTGGTGGCGATGCTTGGGAATATGATGCGCAACGAGGCGAATATTTCCTGCATTTATTTACAAAAAAACAGCCTGATTTAAATTGGGAAAATCCAAAGGTACGAGAGGAGATTTATCGATTGATGCGTTTTTGGTATGAGAAAGGAGTGGATGGATTTAGAATGGATGTCATTACTTTAATTTCAAAACGACTTGACTTTCCAAATACCCCTAACGATGATTTTAGAAACACTATAGATAACATGTATGCTAATGGACCAAGGGTGCATGAGTTTTTAAAAGAGATGCATGAAAAAGCCAATGCACCTTATGATGTGATGACGGTTGGGGAAGGGATTGGCGTATCGAAAGAACAATGCTTGGACTATGTAGGAGAAGATCGATCAGAATTGAACATGCTCTATCATTTTGATCATCTGTTCCTAGGATATGAAGGAGGAGATCGTTTGAAAAGTTCAGGCTTCACCTTATTAGAAGTGAAGCAGATATTCAGAGAATGGCAAACAGCAATAGGGGATAGCGGATGGATAAATGTTTGTTTAGATAACCATGATTTTGCCAGGATGGTTTCTCGATTTGGAAATGACCAAGCATTTAGAAAGGAGTCTGCTAAATTATTAGCCACCTTATTATTGACGCAAAAAGGAACACCTTGTATATACCAAGGGAGTGAAATAGGCATGACAAATGTAGCATTCCCTTCCATAGAAGATTATGATGATGTAGCTAATTTGAGTACGATCAAAGAATGGCAAGCAGAAGGCAAGGATATGGAGGAATTATTAAGACGGATACAAGAAGGAGGGCGAGATAATGCGCGTACACCTGTGCAATGGAATAATCATAAAAATGCTGGATTCACAACAGGAAAACCTTGGTTAAAAATTAATCCTAATTATAAGTCTATTAATGTAGCCAATGATTTGGTCTATGCCGATTCCATTTTTTATTATTATAAAAAAATGCTGGCATTACGCAAAAAACATACAACTTTGATATACGGTAGTTATCAGGAATACCTTCCGAATCATCCAGAAGTCTATTTTTACGAAAGACGAGCAGCTGGAAAACGTTATTTAGTGTTATTGAATTTTTCAGAAGTATCGCAAGCTATTTTCGGCGTACCTGAATATGAAGAGGCGGAATTGTTAATCGGTAATTATCCTGCTATTATTGATTCGAGCCGATTGCAGGCTTGGGAGGCTCGAGTGTATTTTTTAATGATGAATGATGAATGATGAATATTTTCCGTACGGAACATTTTAACAAAAAAGCTGCTTTTTTTTACTAAAAAATTCCAGAATACTTTTTCGTTTAATTGCGTTTAATATTCATCATTCATCATTCATCATTCATCATTCATCATCTTATTCCTTACTCCACCACCACCTTCTCAGAATAAACCACCCCTCCATCCTGAAGAACCCGTAAAAAGTAAATACCTTTTGTCAAGTTGCTTACATCAATAACTTGTTCTTGTACTCCCGTTAACTCAAAAGTTTGGTGGGAAAAAGTTTGTCCTAAAGTATTAAACAACGCCACTTGTATAGGAGATCCTTTTCGTTGGCCCACATTTAAGTAAAGCTGCCCATTCGTTGGATTAGGATATACGGTCATGTTTGTAGGCGTAGATTGTACTCGTAAGCGACTGTTGTTGTCAGAACTATCAAATCCATTGTAGCGTATATCTATCTTATCAGAACAGATGCTTTTCCAACTACTGTCGAGAAATTGTATGTAAATATGATATTCTTGAGGTGTTACATTAGGAAGAACCTGTCGATCACCACAATTGTTATTACAAATAAATAGAGGTGGGCTGTTATAGTTTTCATCAAAAACTTTAACAATATCTATAGCTGCGGTAAGCCCATCTATTATCATATTGTTTTCTGAAAAACTAATCTGCACATCGCTACAAGATGGGGTCCCTGTCCCGCCGCCGCCACTGCCGCCGCCTGCTAATGTAACATCTTCTTTAAGCATACATTGTCTTTGCCAAGAGGCATCATATAGTTGTATATCGATGTGATAAACTCCTTCAGCCAATCCACTAATAACAGATTGTACTTCACAATCATCAAAGCAAGTAAAGATTGTTTGCCAAGAAGCATCAAAAACTTTGGCGATTACATGAGGGGTGTTTAAATTATTCAAAGTAATGCTTGATGCAGTTGTCGATACCGTTGGGTTACAAGCTGTATTCCCATCTGTAGAGACGGTAAAAGTGCGCGTAACAGCAGGAGCCGAATTCCATTCAGTATTACCCGCCTGACTAGCTCTAACACTCACCGTACCAGCCGTTCCTGTCAAGGTAATGGTCTTATTGGAAATTGTTGCTGGACCTGAAATAAGGGTAAAGTTTACTGCTAAACCAGAACTAGCTGTGGCAGAAATAGTAAATGGACCATCGCTAGTTGTCTTATCAGCAATGCTAGGAAAAGTAATCGTTTGATCAGAAGGCCCTGTATTACCTCCTGTAATTTCAATATCTTCTTTTACCGTACAGATTGGTTGCCAAGAAGCAGTATACAATTGTATGTCAATGTGATGCGTACCCGGACTTAAACCTGAAACTGTTTCTTGAGTAGTACAATTATCGGTACAAGAGAAGAGGGTTTGATAGCTTGGGCTAAATACTTTTACAATACTATGTGGGGCATCAATATTGCCAATCGTGATGCTATTGGAGGTGGTAGAAAAAGTTGGATCACAACCATTGTTGTTACCTCCGCCTGTTATAGTAAATGTACGAGTAACAGCAGGAGCCGCATTCCATTGAGTATTACCCGGTTGACTAGCTCTAACACTTACTGTCCCAGCTGTACCTAAAAGGCTAATAGTATTATTGGAAATCGTTGCTGGACCTGATAGAATAGCAAAGCTTACTGGCAAGCCAGAACTAGCCGTAGCAGAAATACTAAACGGACCGCTTGTTGTTGTTTTGTTTGGAATGCTAGCAAAGGTGATATTTTGATCTTGTCCACTTGTGCTAGTTCCATTCGCTCTGCCTGGCGTAGCATTTTTTGCTTCCCAACTAGCAGCTAAGGCATTATTCAAACTAGGAGAGATTAATTGTAAAGTTGGCCCATCGCCATCCGCAGCAGTTGGCCAAGGTGCAACATCATCATAGTCTACTGCATCTATCAAAACGCCATTCGCGTTTTTTAGCGTAATTAATTCGCCGCCGCCACTCAGTCCAAAACCTTTTTCTCCCAAACCAAATGCCCCGATGTAATTAGTGACACCAGGATGAATATTTGTAAAAGCAGTTTCTTCTTCTACCAATACTAAATAGCCTCCAGCAGGAATGCTTGTGCCAGCAGGAATAGCAAAAAAGTCTCCCCCTTCATCTTCAAAATACCAACCTTCTATATTTACAGCACTTGTATTTGGATTATGCAATTCTACCCAATCTCCAGCAGCTTGATTATCAGGAGAATTATAATTGATTTCATTGATGACGATTGGTTGCGTATTAGTAGATCCTTTTCGGAAGTTAGCTGTTATTGTATTATCCGAGCCAGAAAAATTAATAGTGGTGTTTGGGGCATTGCCTGAAAGATTTCCTGACCAAAAATCTAATACATAACCTCTGTTAGGATAAGCTCTTACGGGGACTTCAACGCCTGTGAAATAAACGCCCGTCCAATTATTATTAGCAGCATCAATATTAATCGTATTTAATTCGACTTGACCTCTATTGGAAGGGTTTAAAGAAATGCTAACATTCGTTGTTCCATTTACTTCTGCGATTTCACTAACGATGTGGTTTCTTACGACCTCTCTTCTTCCATTTGCAAAACCTCTAACTTTTTGTAC